>CAXHWN010001260.1:0-15000 GCA_964020975.1 Hermodice carunculata
AACTTTTGAACAAACTTGGGAGACACTCACCCGAGGTGCATCCCCAGTAAGTTTAAAACGTCACTAAGGACTGTGACTCAGACTGTGCAAAACCATTGCGCGTAAGTGAGTGTGTCTGCGCAGGCAAAAATGCATATGCTGAGCTCCCGGGGATTTGGGGAGCGTTTCGACGGCAAAATGCATGTATCTTTACTTTCTCAACAGCATACGGCAATGTAAAATCAATCTACAAGCAATTATGAAATAAGAAAAAAATGCCATACATGCAGATTTCTCTAGTCTAGAGGAACCAATTTCGGAAGTATAACCAAAAACCGGACAAAACGCTTTAGCATTGACATTCATGTATCCTCTCTTTGACTGTGTATTATGCCATATATCATTTTTTTCACAATTTATGACAATACCGCTTGCTTTCAGTTTGGATATCTACTGCACTCAACATATTACCGACAAATCAGGTATCCCACGCAGTCTAATAGTTTCGGCAGGGGCCATGGCGCACAGCCACTTGAAGCTAATTACCGCAAGACTACAAGTAGCGTGACACTTGTAAATTTAAACAAGCCTGCTCACAGACATGTGACCCAATATAAAAATAGGAACCAGTTGCTGCCTATTAAAGAAACCAAGGGGGAAAAATGACTATAACGATGAAAATCGTACGTAAATTTTGGAACAAATAGGTTCGGTTGTATGACTAAGTGTAAGCGCGTGCATAACAGATAGATTTTAAAACAGGGAATAAACAGAAACTAGAAAAAAAGGGAATTTGCTTCAGAGCAGATTTGTCGGTGTGACTTCAAACGTTTTAAATATGCTACAACTTTTGTCCTTTGGTACTTCACATTCCATTAAGCTTATGGATGGATAAAAATTTTAAACTCCATATAACCTCGCCTTTTGACCTTTACAGGTCACATGAAAATTGCCAAAAATGTACCACAATTAAAACCCAACATGAACCAAACCAGATGAAAATTGACCAAGTTATTTCTAGATGAAACTTCCAAAGGTCCAAATGACGTTGACCTTTGACCTTTGACCTTAAGAGGTCACATCTAAGTTTAAAACTCTGCAGTGTTACAATAGCTATAATGTGAGCCCCATATGATCAAAATTAGATAACTTTGACCTAGCTATGGCTAGAAGAAAGCCATTATCGAAAGTGGCCTTGGAACTTGAAATGACCTGTTAGAGATCAACTCTACTTGAAGTAAACCTTGACCTTGAAAATGAAATTTTGACCGAAGTCCTATACGCTGGGAACCACATCTGCTACAGCATATAAAATAGTCAAGATTATAAACTTTAATTAACCCTCATTAGGATAATTAGAAAAGCATAACCTCACATCATACAAAGGTAAGACTTCATCTACAGAGGTATAAATGTGCCAAGTTTGCAGTTTCAACATATAATACTTTTCAAATGAAATGTTTGACAAAGAAAGAAAGAAAGAAAGAGGGAAAGAAAGAAAGAAAGAAAGAAACAAAGAAAGAAACAAAGAAAGAAAGAAAGAAAGAAAGAAAGAAAGAAAGAAAGAAAGAAAGAAAGAAAGAAAGAAAGAAAACTAGGAAGAGAAAAGAAATCCTAGAAAAGCAATATTTCTTAGTCGGCACACATACAAAATAAGGAACAATGCTTAACTCTGCATGTGATATGTAAAACACCCAACATACTGAGAAGCTGAAACGCAGTATTTCATGTGAGGGTGGTCTCTCAGGACAAGGGCAACTGTATAGGATAATATGCTATTCAGTCAATTGCAGTCAAAGTGGGCATAGACAATTTTAACTTATGTACCATTGAGCATGTAATGGACATATATTGAGACCTGGTCTCGTGAATGTGGTGAGGGGAAAGGTTGTTAGTCTTTCAATGGAGATAGATGTTTTTTCAATAGAAAGGCTTCTGTACATTTTTGTCACATTAAAAACACAAACAAACAAACAAAAACAAAAACAATAAACAAAAAAAAACAATAAACAAAAAAGCAAACTAAAAAATTATAACAAAAAAGATTCAAAAACAAAAATAGATAAAAAAAAAAAAACAAAACCAAATGACACATGTTTCAAAGTTGCATTAAGTAACATTAATGTATGTACAGAGCGGCTACATGCATATGGGAATGTCTATAAGACTGTCCAACCATAATGAAACCTGGTCTCGTGAATGTGGTGAGGGAAAGGTTGTTGGTCTTTCAATGCAGATGTCTTTTAATGGAAATAGATGTCTTTCAATAGAGCTTCAGTACATTTCTGTAACATTCAAAAGAAGAAGAAAACAAAAACAAAAACAAAAACCAACAAAAATAAAAAACATGTTTCAAAGTTGCATTAAGTAATATCAATGTCTGTACAGAACAAATGAACTGCTACATGCATATGGAAATGTCTATAATACCGTCCACCCATAATGAAACCTGGTCTCGTGAATGTGGTGAGGGAAAGGTTGTTGGTTTTTCAATGCAGATGGACAGCCTCTCAAATCAGTTTTCAGTGTTTTGTCAAGATTTTGATACATTGCAAGTTTTTATTCTTTTTTCCTTTTTTTTTTTTTTTTTTTTTTTTTGTCAAGATGTGATTGCGATGCAAGTTTATGACAGGTTTGCAAATACCCTTTCAATTGCAGCACGGGTAAATTCACATTTGCATATACGCCAATCAGTTAGTGAGCAAAGAGCAGTGTAGAATGTCAGCCAGCGTTAGTTAGTGTACGCCAGCGTTAGAAGTCTCCAAACACATGTAAACGTGGGTTAACTCTGGCGATTGCTGAGGCCAGGTGGTCATCGTTAGACAGCGTATGTAATGCTGGCCAACTCTTGCCGACGCTATAAGATATTGGGAAACGCCTTGAAACGATAAAATGATCAATTTAAGATGAAATGGCCATGCTCCGGTAAAATCAGCCTACTATTCCCTTTCTGGCCAAATGAAGTAAAAATGATTCATGTAAACATGTGCAGATTATATATTTTTGGAGAGATCATGATCTAAAGATTACAAACACTCTAAAATCATGACGCTTTGATACAAATTGTTGTATAAATACCGATTTCTCTTATCTCCAAACACAAGGTAACCTGGACGTACGAGTGTGGAAAGAAATGCTTTATGGTTTTCTCAAACTGCAAATCATATACACAGAGTTACTGCCCACATATGTGGATATAAAATTATCTGGCAGTTGTTCTGTCACTGTGTTTGTTTCGCAGTTATGGGGCCTCAAAGTACCTGCCACCAGACATGATGGGTTCCTAAGGTTCAAATATCCATAATTCCAAAACAAACGCCGAGTTAAAAATCCTATAGTACCCCTTTTCAGCAACAAATGTTGCCAGTAGTCCAGTGCAAACGGATTAAAATTTGGTTTAACCAGTAAGATGTTATTTCAACATTTTTACAACCATTTTTCATTGAAATTCAAGATAAAAGAAATGGTTGTTTATCGCCACATAGCACAAAATGGCCATGGTGGTTGTGTATTCAGAGCCTGCTGGTGATACACAACCTTTGGAGCATGTATACGTTGCATATGTTTGCATGGATACTTTTTGCTGCATTTGACCAGAAAGGGAACAGTAGGCTGATTTTACAAAGGCATGGCCATTTCACCTTAACGGTGAAACTAGTTACTAGTGACGGAAGCATAACAAACTGCGCCTTTTTGATCGCCTTGATGTTATGAGCACTTCTGAAGACATCAGCAGTAATGTACAGGTACAGTCATCACATGGAAATTGGGAGTAAGCAGTCCTGCAAGTACATAGATTGTGATATATTTAGGTTCTGGGGTAACGGTGTAGCCCATAACGTAATGCCTCGTTTGAGATTGTTATATTGTCATCAATCAATGACGAATTCTAAAATATTTGTATTTGTGATAATGATAATAATAATAATAATTGCTAAATTGTTCAATTTGCAATTGTGCTCTCAAAAATAAATGAACGAACAACAACAAAAGAAGAATAGAAAAAACAAGCAAACAAACATACAACAACAACAAGCAGGAAAATAAGTCAACGCATACTAAATTGACATAATCAGCAGGCCTATAATGATGATCTGGTCAGATGAGCATCTCTCCTCATAAAAAATCAGACAGGATTATGAGGTCTACGCACAAACTACACAAAACTTTGTTAATTAACCGATAACTGCGCAAAGGACCAAAATATTTCATGGAATTAACCTGAATATGCTATTGAAGATGATGCAAAAGGGAAGTAACTGTAGTGCATTTAAACATATTCACGCGGGGGGGGGGGGCTATGTGGAAAACTTACACATTTAGCTGTGTTGAGGTCCATGTAAATATGTCTCATGAGTTTGTAGATGTGTAGAGATACACTGATTGTTAAAGCATAATTAAATATAGGGTCACTTGCAATTTATTTAGCATAGCATTTGAAAGTATATGCGTCGGGTAACGAAATACTACTGAGGCACTCTGTGGGGGGGGGGGTGTTTGTTTGTTTGTTTGGTTTTTTGTGTGTGTGTGTTTTTATTCTTGTTGTTGTTGTTTTTATCCTAGACTCAGTTCCAAGTTGTAGTAAATGCGTGCCAGTTCCAAAATGGTACATTGACAAAAGTTGGCAAAAGAAACATGTTAACAGATGGAAAGAAGGTCATGGAAATAATATGCATTCCCTACACCATAAACTCTACCCCAGTCATACCAAAATTGTCAAAATTGGTAATTGTACCTGGTGACCTTGATTTGTCCTACCAAGGGTATGGACCAAAATTGTTGTATGTGAGTGTTCTGCGAAATCTGCCAATTTACAGAGTAGTGTGCTCTTGTAAGGAGAAATAGGCATTGGGGTATTGCAAAACCAACAAATTCGTAAAATAGAAGGTGCATATATAGATACTGGGCTTGCATGACAAAAGAAAGCTTGTTTGTAACAGCAGTAAATCGTTGGTGCAGTTGTCACATTTAACTGTGAATACTAGTCTTTAAATAAAAGTTGCAGATAATCTGTAATATAAATTGTATCCCGCAATATCCTTAAATGCTTGTAGTATACACGAAGTAGATTAGACAGTAGCCAACACTGTCAGGGGGATTTGCTACCTGATATGTGTGACCACCCCGAATATTTTTGCCGACAGGAGACAGAATAAAACTGTCGAGATGAAGACTAGGGTTGTAAAATATTGTACCACAGAATTGATATATGACAGACTGATTTTGCTTTAAAGGATGGATATGTGTTCATACGGTAACCGGTGCGATGCATTTACGCGTAATTGCTACTTTGTGAATAGAAGGAGAATCACCCGAAGAAAGAAAAACCGACTCCAGTGATGAGGAAGGCAAACCAGAGGCAAGCTTCAAAGGTAAGCACATGCAACTTATACACACAAGGAAATGCTAAGGGATCAACAAGAACAACCAACTCTAGATCTATACCGCAGAAAATTGTATGAGGGTGAAAGCCCAAGCAGTTCAATACTGTGTAAAATTAGTAATACATGTGTGTTATCAAATTGATTTTGTGTTTGTTTCTCGCGCCCTCCCTCCATATCTTCCTTCCTTTCTTCCCTGTCTTCCTTGTTTACATCGAGCTCTCTACGCCCTCTTTCCTCTCTTTTTCATTATATTGTGCACTCTTTTCTTGTTTACTTTTGCTTATGGTCAGTTGGCAGGTATCACTTAGAGGGTGAGATACACCCACGTATAATTTAATTAGCCATTAAAGGTAGAGAGATTGAAATGTATGTCTCAACACGGTACTTTACACAGGCATGCAGCATGTGTGTGTTGATATTAATAATTTATATATGAGACTTACATGCATCTGAGTTCAATGATACAAATGTGGTTTTGTTGCATGGCCAGTGCCTTAAAATTGATGTATGTTGAAATATCCATGCACATAACTAAATAGCTAAACAACGTCTGCGTATATTATTCATTGCATACTTACGAGTGTTGTTAGGGTGCAAGCGCTCGGTCCGATTCTCCAAATGTATCTCCATCACTTGTGCCTAGCTACCCCTGAACACATATATTCTACGTTTTTATCTTGCTTTGAGATCCATTTATTTTACTTAAAATTCTATGTTTGGCTTGCTGGTAAAATATCTTGTCCTTACACTGGGCAAAAGCTACTTTTAAGATATCTATGTCATTTTACTATATCTAGAAAACGTTCGAATATAGATGTTTACTTACTTATTATTGCCCCGTTTTTATTTTATTTGCGGGTGATATCCATTAAAATCCCGGACTTAATGATAATTAGCATGATATATGTCTATGTCATATAAACATTCTAAGCTTGTCACAAACAAGTTACGGTGTATTTGTGCAGATATTGGCCACAATTTGGATATAATAGCTCTTTGTGAGACCTTTTGTCTGATAATATCCCAGCTGATGATCTTACCCTACCCAGTTTCAATACCATAATGCGAAGGAACCGAACAAACGAGATGGTAGGGAGTGAAGGTGTGTAAGTTTCACATCAATTTTTCGTTACAAGACACCACGAATTTGAAATCACAGACCTTGAATTACCATGGGCTGAAATCAAGTTAGATAACAACACATTCTTATTTGGAGCTATTTACAGGCCCCCTGATTCCCCAGTGTTATTGTGGGATAATTTATAGACCAATCTTGACCATGCAATAACTGTCGGTATCTGTAACATCGTTATAACAGGTGATCTAAATGTTCATTTTGCAACAGCACCCGGAAGAAAACATGAATATTTCTGTTCAAAAAAAATTCTTTGTGTCCCATATTCAAGAACCCACTTGCGTAGCTAGTATACATAGAGCTGCCTTGGTCAAATTATTTCAAACAACCCTAGATATAGTTACCAACCTTGTGTATTACCATCGATTCCTAATTGTGATCACAGTACCTTGTCGGCTAATATTTTATTTTGGCGGAAAAAAGAACCCACTTACAGAGGGTTGATATATGAAATGGAGATTTCGAAAGCTTTTTGTGACTTTTTCATAGAGATACAGTGGGACAAATGCTTCCTTTCAAACGACCTAAACCAGTGTTGTATTTCTTGGACTAAGGAATTTCTACCTACCGCCAAAGAGTGCATTCTGAATAAAGAAGTCCCCATTCACCTTGATGATCTTTCGTGGTATTATTCTTCACTACGCGTGAAAAACGTTAGGTCAGGTAGGCATAATATAAAGCTAAAAACGGTACCCATGCAGTGCAGAGCCACAACTAATGAGCCACCTTTAATCAAATCGAAGCCAGTACCATAAGAATATACATATAGCTGAGCAACAGCAAAATGGTAAACTGAGCAGCTTTTTAAACAATCCTAAAAAAAATAAGGCATGGTGGAAAACAGTTACATACTTTTTAAACAGGAATCACCGTCAGAACATGCCCTTCTTTTTGGTATGTGAAGGTAGACACATAAGTGACAACACATCGACAGCCGAAGCATTAAACGCTTTCTTCTTAAGTCAATATAATCTTGATTCCTCTACAGTCAACAATCCTACGCACCCTAACCATGCCTTGCATACTGTTGGAAATATAAATATCTATGAAAACGATGTGCAAGAAGCATTTAAGAGCCTAGATGCAACCAAAGCAACTGCATCATGTGGAATAAGTGTCAGACTTTAAAGGAAACAGCTCCAATAATATCTAATCATCTCACAAAGCAAATAAATATTCTTTAAGCCAAAACCAGTTCCCATCAACTTTGAAAAAAAAGCTAATGTCGCACCGTTGCATAAAGAAGGTGAAAATATTTTTTGGAAATAATTGCCGGCCGATATCCCTCCTATGCTGCATCGGAAAAGTGATGGAAAGAGTACTGTTCCATCATGTGTTAGATTTTTTTCCGAGACAATATGGTTGCATCTGCCAACCAATCTGCTTTTACGCCTGGTGATTCCAATGGTAACTGGTTACTTTCCCTGTACCATGAGTTATGTTTGGCAGTCGATCAGCAAAAAGAAGTAAGGATTGTTTTCCTCGACATCAGCAAGCCATTCGATAAAGTGTGGCCTAATGGTCTCCTTTATAAGTCAGACAAAAAGTGATGTTTTAGGAAATTTGCTATCCTGGTTTGAAGATTACCTTCAAAACAGCAAACAACGCGTAGTTATCAATGGCTTTCCTCTAGCTGGAGTACTGCTGGCGTCCCCGAAGGATCAGTAATATTTCCCCACCTGTCTTTGATAGATTAATGATATAGTTAATGTTTTAAATTCTTATGTTATTTTTTTTTTACGGATGGCACATCCATCTTCCTTGGTTTTGATAATGCAGCCCGTGCGGCTACTGTTCTTTTTCAAGATCTTGCCTCTTTAGACAACTGGTCCATAGAGTTGATAATTTCTTTCAATGCTTTAAATAGCGACACTTTGTTCGCCCTTAAAAGACATATTCCAGACCATCCACCGCTTGTTTCTCAAAGTCATCAACAGGAAAATGTACCCGAATATAAACATCTAGGTATTACCCTGAAATCTGATCTAAAATGGAATGCCTATAAATAAAAAATTGCGGCCAAAACTACCAAACGGATAAAGATAATGAAGTCTCTTCAGTTTCGTCTTGATTGCGTCACATTAAAAGTTATTTACCTTTCATTTATTCGTCCCGTTTTAGAATATGACAGTATGGTCTGGGACGATTGTGCTCAGAATGACGAAAAAATCCTAGAAGATTTACAATTGGCTGCGTCCCGCGTGGCTACAGGTGCTATGTACAATACTCCCAGTGTCAAGTTATATGAAGAACCGGCTAGGAAAATCTCTCCAAACGGAGAGAGATCTCAAATTTTTCTGTGGTGTATAAGATAATTCACAAGCTGTACACCGCTTTTCCCGATGTTCCAGTACCCTACAAAAATACAGTTATGACACAAGGAGCCAATATGACACCAACAGACGTTCTGACTTATCATTAATCTCAAGCAGACTGATGTTTGAAAAATCTTTTTCCCTTCTTCTATCAAATCATGGAATCTTCCGCCTGAAGTGCGAAATTTACTGACTTTGTGTCAGTCCAAAAGGAATATTCCTCATCCATCGAAATACTCGTTGAAATATCCGTAACTTCTTAACGTAGTCAAGAGATTATCTATTTTACACTCCACACTGCCCGTGGGCCAGAGCCAATTGAATGAACATATGTTCCAAGTAAGTGTAAACGAGTCACCAGTATGTCTGTGTGGTGCTGCTGCCGAAAGCATATGGCATTATTTCTTGTGTTGCCTTTGATATGTTATTATATGCGACAATCTTCATACGTTGGTTAATTCAGTTCATGCATTCTTCTGATTAAATACCACTTATTCGGTGATTGTCACCGCGGTCTCGAAGATAATTTTTTTCTGTGCAAGAGTTTATACAAAAAAGTAAACGTTTTGAAGTTGAATGACTAACATGTTACATATGTTGGTAGCTTCTACAAGCCCTTCTGTCGGTGTTCCGTTCTGATGGAGTCCATTGTGTGCTGGTTTTGCCCCTCCGTCACAACACCTGGAATGGTTCTTGCTCTTCGCATAGCCAGTGTGTGTTACGCCTGCGCTATGCTTGTGTCTTTTCTTGCAGGAGGGATTCATAAAGGGCTCTGCCCTTCTCCCCAGTTGTTTTCTCCTGAGAATAGAATATATTTAAACCAAGGGGCATCTGCTTTGCATAACACCTACAGTCATCATTATTATTCATATATCTTGCCCACGATAAAATATTCTATATTAAAATGAGTGGAATAAAACAACAATGCAGTGCCCTTATGGAGTTTTTAAACCAGTTCTATCTTTTGCATGGAAACAAAGCTTGATTGGATCAAAATCTTATATGCAAGGCTTTATACTGATATGTTTATGGCAAATATTGATGCATGGATGCATACAACATAGATGCATTTATGGAGTCACTTATTTTTAGTGCAAAAAGCAAAGAATACCTTCGATATTGGCGGCCTATAACAATTTCTGACACAAACAACAATTTTTATCACTTATCTGGCAACCATGCTCCTTCTCATCACTGAACCAAGGCAGAAGGTCATGTTCATAAATTTTATTGATACTACAGGACTGACATGGAAACAGACCAAGGGATACTTGTAATATGGGCGGTAGCAACCGACCGATAGGGAGCCAGACAAACTGTTGATTTTATCACATAATCCATCCTCCATATGAGAAGTGTGCATTATGGTCGTCCTTCACTATTGCATAACAAGTGAATAATCACATAATGAACACTGTTGACACAATAGCATTGCTACATAATGTCCAAGACAAGCATAAATCCTGAAAAAAGGTGAATTGAATTAATCCAAAAACTGATTTCTCTTGTAACCTGCGGAAGGTCTCTCGTACCCTCCACCATCTTCTTTATAAAAGTGTGGATTATAGTGAGATAAACACATAATGAATACTTCTCACACAATAGCACTGCTTATTATGAGTGTTCATGACAAGCATGTGAATCACTTCTCAAAAATTAATTGGTGTTTTTTTTATACCTGCAACAGGTTTCTTGTAGGCTCCACACTCTTCATTATGACACATACCCCTTTGAAATAATAACTGTTGAGTGGGAAGGCTGATTGATTCACGTAAATCTGCCATTGTTGCTTTCACCACCAGGTCTCCCTGCTGCCACATTGACAAGTGGAAATTACAAGAACAAGCAGTCAAACCTGACTGTGCATGTCACAACTTACATAAGCGGAGAACTACACAAATGGTCGGAGAACTACACAAATGGTTGGATATATTATGCACCGAAGAATATCTTGGTGGGTTCCTACCATCCATGTTGTCTTTTATAACATGTCACTATGACCATTATGCCATCATAATGAACTCGGTCTTCGACCTCGTTGATTATGTGGCATCACGGTCATATGACATGTTATAACTATCACTTATACTACAATAGACCATTCAATGTGGTCCTTGATGTAAATTATGTCACTTGATTCATACCACGGAACCAGGCAGCCCTGACCGCAAGCCCTCAAACTGGGGCTTGGGGGCAATCAATTCCCACCTAAGAGGTGCAAGGTATAGTCTCGACATCTATACACATTGGACATTTAACATCACAATCATATAAATAACTATATATCTATACATAAATACCCTATTATTGTGCATCAGGGTTACATCAGGATCAGTTTAAACCTTTAAAGGCACGAATGCATTACCAAATAAAAATAGGGTGCACGCAAATGTTCAAACAGTGGATCCTGTCTATGACAACCATGCATGGGACAATGAAAAAGTGGTTACATTAGACAGGTAGTGGCTTTATACAGGGTTGAAATAGATTTGTCCATATATGAACCGATGAGGAAGGAGACGTGGAATATAGGAAATGCTCTATTCTACATGAATTTAAATCAAGATCATTGAAAAACAATAATTATAAGACTAAGCTGCATGAACTAGGCAGCTTGGTTGTAGTAGTCAAATACAAATGCCACATGCTTTTGACTTCGTCATGTGGATAGTATACTGGAAAACTGGAATGTGCTGCCCTCTGACGACCAAGCCCGGATGCTAGCCAACATTATGCTGAGTACGCTGTAGCACAACTCGGTATTATTTTGGTTGAAAATTCTTCCGCGAGCCCTTATGGCCAAGCCCACACTGACAGTTACCTTGCAAATAAGCATACACGGGTGGTCAAAATTTCCTAGAAAAAATAGGGTTGCCTCACTTCAGTCAGTGAGTGCTACGCAGTATGCGGAAGAGGTGGAAAATAACAAGATTTAACTTGGGTGTCTTACAAGTTAGCCCCGCACAAAGGTGTCTGAAGTCAGAGACAACACTTATGGGGTCACATCTGAGCCATAATAATGTCGGGCAACATTAGAACACCAGGATTACCAGAGAACATGTTTATGCCACAAAAATAGCATAAAGTTCATGAGTGTCTGTATGCATTGATTACCAGATTATGGCCATGCAAACCAAAAGCCCCTTGGCTGTCAAAACGAAGCTCGAGGTTTCTTTAAAAATTCGATCATATTCAAATTATTCTCTTGTGGGAAGCGGGAGCGGATACGATGGGGAAGATATAGCAATCGCAAAATTCCACATAATGCTATACTGTTGTGCGTTGAGGATGATTGGTATATTCGTCAATTTGTTTCATTTGTGGTTGAGATCTTCTTTCTCTGTCTCTCTGTCACTTTGCTAGATGTCGCAAAGGTATACATGTAACTCCCGCTAAAGCTAATGATGCCCCGGCCATATAAAACGAAAGGTTATAAGTCCCAGCCATGTTAAATAAGGCGCCTGTAAATGTAGACAAAAGCATTTTGAAATTGAGCAATACGTTTTTAATCATAAATGCATTGAATATTTTCATAATGTAAAAGGTATATATGATACTGTGTGCAACGTTTTAGTATTAACCAATGTAATCAGCACAGCCACAAAAAAACGAGGGCTGGCTGAAAGTTTCTAAGCCTAGCTGGGACAGACGTGTAGAAAGTAGATGGTTTTCATTTATTTCTCTACATAGTCCCCTTCCATGTTTATGCACCTTTGCCCGCGATGCTGCAATGCCTGGATGCTGGTCAAGAAGAAATTTTCTTCAGCTACCCTAAAAAGGTGAGTCGCAGCGGATATAACGTCCTCATTAAGAGCAAAATGGCGACTGACTAGTTCCTTTTTTTAATTTGGGAAACACGTGGGGTCTGATGGGCTAAATCGCTGAATAAGGGTAATGGTCGAAGAGTTTGGAACCCACAGACATGAATGGCTGACACGGCAACCACCCATTTGTGAACAGGTGCACTGTCTTGGGGAGACAGAACTTCTTTAGTGAGCATTCTCCATCGCTAAGCTTTGATAGCTTCACACATCTGTCTCAGTAGGTCAGGATAATATGTTCCATTGATAACCTAGACTTGTTCTAGATAGTTAATCAGCAAAATACCCTTGGAATCCCGAGATATGTAAGCCACCACCTTTCCAGCAAAAGGAACCGACTTGGCCTTTTTTTTTGGGGGGGGGGGGCGTGACCCCGAATGCTTCCATTGCTTAGACTTAACTTTGGTTTCTGGTTCAAAGTGATGAATTCAAGTCTCATGCATGGTTCCGATTCGGTCCAAAAATCATCGGGATCTGCTCCAAAACAGCATAAATCGTCAAGGGATGCCAGGAATCTCACATGTTTCTGATCCACTGTAAAGGGCTTTGAGACCTACTTGCCAAATTCTTTGTCATTCCCAACACCACGGTGACAAAGTGCTCAACCCTGTCAAGGGAGATGGCCACATACTGGCAATATGTCGAGTGGTAAATTGTTGATCAGCCATCACCATGTCATGCACCAGGATAATGTTTTTGCTGCTGGTTGCTGTTGAATGCCTTCCTGGACACGCGTAATCGTCAAGGAGCTCTCTGCCATGCCTGAATTTCGCAGCCCAGTTCTTAGCAGTGCAAAAGGACTGGGCATCATCACCTCAAGTGGAGACCATGTTGGCATGTATCTGTGTTGGAGTTGGCCATTTCCTTTGTAGGTACTGTCCTGTAGCCATTTTTGTCCACTTCTGGTGATTTCAATGGGTAGCTTCACAGGATGGTCTGGTACAAAGACACTAATCACACTACAGTTGTAGTTCATATGTCTATGATTCATTAAATGAGAGTAGTTGTTGGTGGCAAAAGTTTGTTTCAATCCGATTGGGATACCCCACTCAGGCTTAGAACTTTTCAGCCAGGCCTCGTATGAGCCAAACTGTGCTTGCAACACATGAAAGCAAGCACACAAATAATCACAGGGACAGTTATGTATCCATAATGCTTTAATTTTTGTGACAGCCTGCAACACTCCGACTTGATGTCGTTTAAAAATTGTATGCTATACCTCATCAAAGTACAAAAAAGAGCAAGACGAAAGGTAACTCTGTTAGGAAAAAGATACGTTAATAATGGAATATACCAAGGAGGAAGGTAAAAGCTAGAGAAGTTAAAATAAGGTTGCCTTGTTGGAAAAAGAGGCAGGAAAGGGAAGAAGGAAGACATGTTTGAATAGTAGTATGAGAAACGACAGTTAACAATATAATGCAAACCAGTGGTAAAGTGTGCCACACAAGGCTATTTAAGAAGGGGGTTGTACTCAGATGAGAGTTTATAAAGCAAATGCTGCGGGGATATTTGACGAAATCAGCAGGATGTTAAAGGACATAAAAGAGACAGAAGAATAGCACATCAGAGTATGAGACTATAGACGAAAGCATCAAGCAAAAGAATAAGGCAGTAGAAAAAAATGTAGCAATATAATAGGGCAATGATAAAGGAAGAGACAAGGGATTACCACAATAAGGCAAGAAATTGGCAATTAATGCAGCAAGATACGAATCAGACTTACACAGAAGAGCATATGGGACAAATTAGTCATAAGGAGCAGATGAGACAGAAAACACAAATACATGTATTGTCATAAACTGTCCAAAGAGTTTACACAACGTTAAGTTGGTAGACAAAATTTAATACGAGTGGTGATACTCATGATTATGGTGGTATGAAATAATAAGAAATCAGCATATTTACAACATGTTCTTTAACAACTTTCAATGAATAATTTTAAAACATAAATATCTTCAAAATTATTATGGATAGAGATGTCATTTCAACTTCTATTGGGGGTTGGTGGGAGGTATAAAACATTGCACATGTAATGAATCTAAAACAATAATTGTAGCAATTTAAATTATGCCAATCAGCAGTATTCGAAATTTTCAATCTTGAATATCTTCAACACTACAATGGAAAGAGATGTCATTCCAACTTCTACTATGGGGTTGTTGACCATTGGCAGTACCGCAAATAGGTCAGATATAACTATCAACAAACTTATTTAAATCAAATTCCCTAGAAAAAATGAGAAATGTGTCTTACTCCGCATACATATATGAAGCAATTGAGGTACAGTCTCCCATGATTTACACAAGAAGTGTGCAAGTTGCTCGCATGCGAACAATGTGTACAACTCCCAACAGATTTTTCCATAA
>CAXHWN010001263.1:0-135000 GCA_964020975.1 Hermodice carunculata
TCATGGTTTTTGGCCAATCACCCACATGGTTTCACATTTACAACATAATGTAAATGAGCTGTCAGTCAGACTTAGGTCGTCTGGGCAATGCGACGTGATCAAGCTGCTGATTGGTCGGGGAGAACAATGGACCAGCAGGCTAAGAAGAGAGCAATGGAACGGTGAGCTAGGCTAGGGAGAAAATAAACGGCACTGTTAATCTGTAATTTTTATCGACTGAAGCCAGCTATTAGGAAACATATCTTTGTGATCTTCTCCCAGAAAAAGTTCAGAGATTCCTTTTTATAAATATATATAAAAAGATATATTTTCATGACAACACGTCAAAAGTATAGTATTATAAAAGTACTTCTCACAAGACAAGTATCACTCTGAGTGAGGATATTTTTCGCAAGGGCTAGTTCACCACTCCAAGAGAGCCAATTAGATTCAAATGTCATTTTATCACAATTCTAATTTTCACCGACTTCTCAGAGGTTTTTCAATAGATTGCTCGTAAATGATTTTACCGAATTTGGTGAAATAAAAAGCTATTAAAAATATACATTTTTGCCTCGAAGCAGTATGCGGTGCTTGTAGATATTGTATTTTATGTAGGATTTTTTCGATGTTGAATTATGCAAAGTGGAAATTTGAAACATTGTCTCTTTATGATAAAAAAAAATTGCTCTTTTTGCTTTTAAAGAAAAAAATCAAGAGAACCGTTCAAAGACATGACACATTACATCAAAGTTTTATGAAACCAAATTTGGAGATTTTATGTTAAATGTTTTGGTGTGTAGGTCGAGAAAACCTGTGAAGTGGACAGCTTTGTAGTATGTCGCATATCACCTTAAATAACGCGACAATGATTATTTTTTTGCTTCACGTAATAAACATATAGATTGATAGGTTGAAGGAAATGGCTGGGCTTTATTTCTGTTTTTTTTTCTTTTTTTTTTTTTTGGTTTTTTGTTTTTGTTTTTGTTCTTTGGTTTTTTTTTGTTTTTGTTCTTGTTTTGTTTGTTTGTTTGTTTGTTTTTTCTGTTTGGCTTTTTTTTTTGGGGGGGGGGGGGCTAATAGCAATATTTTGGAAAGGAAAGTAGAGTATGATACTGCGATGCTATAAATGCTGAGCTTTACACACGGCCCCTTCAAGGGGGGGGGGGTATTTTTTTCATATTTATTGGGTCTGTAAAGGTTCAATCCAAAACCTTCAGGAAGAGCTCCATGATTATTGTATCCTGATTCAAAAGAAAAACACTGATTTCCGCCACATGCGGTAACTTAACGTCCAAACTATAATATATAACATATGAACATTTTTTCCTGAATGTAACATATCAAGTTCTGCAATGCAATATGTCTTCAATACAAAAAACTTGCTACTTTCTACTGTAAATCGGCCAGTTTCGCTCTTTTCCGGTCAAAATGGATGAAATCACATTGCTGCTAAAGACAAAAGCATCAACGTTGCACCTTTTATACTGTTCTAATTTTTTTCTACCCCTTTTTGAATATAATAAGGATATATCTCTATGATGACTTTGTATGTATCATGATAGCGATTATTGATCATTTTACTCTTACATTTATTTCGTCTCAAAATACGTGAATAAGATCACAGCTTCTTGCTCCCGTCATGTATTTGTACAACAGCAATGGTCATAAGGGATATCATAACAACGCATTCTTTGAGGCATATGTTTTACATTGTATTTGGTTGAAACATATTTATAAGCCCCCCCCCCCCCCACACACACACACAAAGAAAACCAGAACAATTGGCCGACAGACTTATCAGCCTTTATGAGGACCTCTGGTTATATTTTTTTTTCACGTACTATTTGACATACCATGTGCAATCACATATCATATTACACTGCGACTGAAGGGATACCCCCCCCCCCCCCCACGAAACTGTCCGTTTTAAGCACTGACCCAGTGCTTCTCATGAAAAAAAGTTACTTAGTCCCGGAAAGAAAAGACTGGTCATTAGTGGTTTTTGTGTCTAGAATTGTCCCCATATTTCTACTTTTACGGAAGTAGTGCTATTAGGGTGAGTCCATATCGGTTAATCACATGCACAATTGCACATATAGAGCGGTGATATTTACACACACACACACACACACACACACACACACACACATACATATATATACATATATATATATATATATATATATATATATATATATATATATATATATATATATATATATATATATATATTCAATGCTATGTGCTTTGTCCTTGGTGCATTAGCCCTGGAGCCAAGTGCCACAGCTTCTTCTGCAATCCCTGTTCCTGATATCCTGAAGCATCGCCTTGACTGTATGCCTGCTGTTGGGGAATGAGTCAGGACATCAGACAGAGACTATAACCTGACCCATGGCCTGCTTTTTTTTTTGCACATTTATTATCTGCAGCTCAAAAACTGTTTATGTAGATGCACAATACACGTGGTGGACTTCTGGTCTGTAATGGCAGCTTTCTGCCGGTATTCTTGAGGACCGTCCTTGTATAGAGGTTTTTTCAAGGAGCATAGTACTCCTCTGAGTAGTTTCAGGCAGTAACAGGAGTGTTTGTGATCATTCCAGCTAGCCACGGGGTATATTTTTCCATCCCTTTTATGAAAGCCATAGGTGGTCGCCTTTCTCAAAAATTGCCAATTTAGAAGGATTAGGGAACACAATCACAATCCATAGGTTCAGCCCTGTCGCAAATACAACAAAATCTGAGATGGTATTTGGCTCATCATAAGTAAAGAGTATAGAAAGCTGAATGTGTAACCTATGCAATTATTGCAAGTTTTAGGCCCTGTGACGCGAATGTCTATATGACTAGAGACACATTTAGCTTCTGCGTTCGGCTGGTTGCTTCTCCTCTCTGTCCCCTGTGTTTCCTTCGTTTCTGTGTGGACATTGCTTGACAGTCCTAACTTCCTTTATATTCTTTCACATATACTCATATGTCACCCCTCTATAAGCAAAAAGCAAGAGAGAAAGAGAGAGAGTGAGAGAGAGAGAGAAAGAGAGAGAGAGAGAGAGAGAGACAGAGAGAGAGAGAGAGAGAGAGACAGACCGACAGACAGAGAGAGACAGAGAGAGAGAGAGAATTGGGCGCAATTCCTTTATGCTGTGTTCAGCTCTGTCACCATTCAAAGCAACAAAAAGATATAGTTTGCTGCTAAGTTTCCAACTTCCATTGGAATTTGTGATTATCTAGTGATAACTCAATTAACGGTTTCATCCTAATAAAGCCAGATCAACTCTTAAACCATTGGAAGGAAGATTATTCATCTACCTGAAAATGATTGTAACATTGGTATTGATGAGAATTTGTCGTATACCGAAAACATAATTCTACAGAGGCATACATCGATATAAAAAACAATTTCGTTCTGTAGTATACGAAACCCTGTCACGCATATATTTGGCATTGTCTACAAGCGCAGACTCTTCCTTGTTGTAAACTACGGTAAATCAGATTTTGTATCCAAAGACATTTTTTTTCTTTTTCATTCGTTGTATCTCTCACACGAGCTGCTTAATACATAGTAGAACTCGTTCTGAAACAGCCTTTAGCCTTTTCAATGAATCCTCTACACCCAATTGTCTACAACAACTAGACACTTACTCTGGTATCCAGTTGGGAAAGAACAGGGAAAGGAAAGGAAGGAAGAAAAAGCAAGACAGAAAGACATAGAGAAAAAATAAAAGAAAGCAATAAGAAAGCAAGAAAAGAACTAAGAAAAATAGAAAGCCAAAATGGATTTAAAAAACACACACAAAACAAAACAAGGCAAACACACACACACACACAAACACACAAAACATGAATATGGGCATTGAATTTTAGAATTGTCAAAATTAAGAAGCAAATGTGTAGAATATTAGCATCTTTGCATTATGCGAGTTCTAGCAGAAGGTTCCCGTAACGCTCTTACCATCCAAATTGCGTTGTGTATTTATAAACAATGTGTCTGGTAACAAACAGACACGACCATGATCAAAAGGCTTAGAACAGAACAGTATCTGCTCAATTCTATAGAAATATTTTTATGGGAATGTTTGTTCACATATCTGTGTGCCGAGGTAATCTATTCTGTATCAAAATTGTCTCATAATTGTTTTAATTAATATAGATAAAACTATAATTTGGCAACAGTTTAGACATAAAATGATTTCATTTATGTAAATCAAATTGCAGCATAGGTACGAACATTTCAACATCATATTTGCTATTTAATAACATGATATTACCACGGCTCACACTGGTAATATATTCAGCCTCTCTCTCCAACTGTGTCTATCATGAGCAGCTCATAATCATTCAAATTTAAACCAAACTGTCCACAGATCAATTAACTATTTCCCTCATGAAACTGATAATGTGGCGTTATATAGCTAAACAATGAACCACACGCAGAAGAGTATATGTTTTGCGTTTAATCTCACTGAGCTTTTTGTGCACAGACCATGGGTTTAAGATTGTTTTTTTTTATTTCTTACATAAAACGTAAGGTAAAATGATATGGACGAGGAATTATGAGAAAAATTGAATGTAGGCAATAGTATCAAGAGGAGGTAATGCAGTGTAATGTCTTCATATGACACATATCATATGAAGTGTCCACAAAACCTACGATTTGTATTATCTGCCATCATTTCAACTCTTCTAGCTTCTGGTAAGGAAGACCAATTACACAAATCCTTTCCCCCACAACGCCCAAATACCAGTGACGCGAATATTCACATGGGGGGGGGGGGGGTATTATATCATCAAAATATAACACAAGTGATGACATGAAATAGAGGAACGGAAATAAAGCTGGTCAGTTATGTGCTGAATTTTCGACCTCAATGTGCTGCATGGAATCTTAGGGTGGGCCTGAAATCAGTGGTTGAGAAACTTAACGCTGCCTTTAAGGAGTCAAAAATCTTAAATGGGCAGCTCTCAGTTCAACGCCGGTCTGGAATGTTGTTACAAACTAATACATATTAACAAAACGTCAGTGTGTTTAACCAATTTCGATTCAATTGATGGGTAAAATGTGTGGAAGATGTAGACAAACAAGGACCGATCTTCTTCCATACCCATGTCTAACGTTGAACAGTCTATAGCAAGTTCCCTGGTTGAGCAGGCCACTGTAATGTGTATTTTCAACTAGTACTGTATATTGCAAGGTGTTTAATTCCATAAGCAGATAACACTTGCTTGGATAGCTACCACTTTCACCACTCACCTGTGCAGTTGCCAAGACCAGTGGGCGGCTGGTCTTTGATTTCTTTCAGTCATGCAGCGATGTTTTTCACAGTCCACGGCCAGCACCCTATAAAAATCGTCTCATTGTATCTTTGTCTTATATGTGGACCCCCAAAAAGTCCTTCAGTGGAAAATATTCAGCAGTTACATAATGGACAGGCCTACGATTTGAAGTAAAGGATCTTAAGCAGTGTACTGTACGATAACCTACCGAGTTGAATATAAAAAGGGGGTGCAAAGGTCTTATCACAGCCACTCGCAAAAAATATAAACATGATACTCAGCGCATCCTGTTTTCCTGACCTGTGTAATAAAATAGCTCCCATTCACGAGAAAGATGATGTGCTGAGTAAAAGCAACTATAGACCAGTAAATATTTTATCCTGCCTCTCGAAATTTTGTGAAGCCATGATAAATTTTCAGTCCTCTGAATTTTACAATAAAGTATTTGAACCATGCCTCTCAGCTTTTTTGTGATGATCATAGCTGTCATTATACTCTGACCGATCTCGTTAAAACATGGCGTGCTCAGCTTGACAAGTAGGAGACTGTGACTGTAATTCATATTGACCTATTAAAGGCCTTCAATTCCCTGCCAATTGATCTCTCAATTACCAAGCTGCATGCAGAGGGTCTCTCCATTAGGTCAACGGAACTCTCTGCCAGCTATCTGAGGCATGGGAACCAAAGAGTGAAAATTGGAAGTGAGAGGAGTGTATTGATAATTTGACAATTCAAAGGAGTTCGTCAAGGCTCAATTTTAGGGACAGCCTTTTTCAACTGCTTCATAAATAGCCTTCTATTTGCAATAAAAACCTCCAAACTGACAAATTTACTAATAACAATACCAATAGCGCCAGTGGAAAAAAATCAGTCCTTAAAAACATCTTTTTCAAATTGGAAGTGAGAGAAGTACGTGTATCGATAATTTGACAATTCAAAGGCTTCGACAAGGCTAAATTTTAGGGACAGCCTTTTTCAACTGCTTCATAAATAACCTTCTATTTGCAATAAAAACCTCCAAACTGACAAATTTACTAATAACAATACCAATAGCGCCAGTGGAAAAAAAATCAGTCCTTAAAAACATCTTTTTCAAATTGGAAGTGAGAGAAGTACGTGTATCGATAATTTGACAATTCAAAGGCTTCGACAAGGCTAAATTTTAGGGACAACCTTTTTCAACTGCTTCATAAATAACCTATTTGCAATAAAAACCTACAAACCGACAAATGTTACTGATAACAATACCATTACCGCCAGTGGAAAAAATATTTCAGTCCTTTAGAAATCTTTTCAGGAAGACACCCAACGATAAATAATGACGACCCCTTTGCTTTTCATGATTTTTTGTAACTGCCATTGCTTACGAATCGTCATATTCTGCCTTGCTGAAAAGAACTTAACTCCTATCCCTCCTCCACTAGCGCCTTCAGGTCCTTGATACAGAGACGTACAGAGCAATAAATGATACCCCCCCCCCCACCATACATTTAAAATATGCTTGTCAAGAAAAGTGCTGAGTACCAGATACGTGACCCCTATAGACTGCAGACACACCTTCACAAATCAATAAAGTATGGCACAAATTCAATCAGCCACAAGGACGCTATGCTTTTGAACAGAGTACCTCTATGTATTACAAAAGGCAAATGTGCCTCTGATCTTAAAAGTAGGTACCACACAGAGCTTGCCTGCGGGACCCTGAAATGTCCGAGTTAGCGACCTGAATAGCCCATTTTTATGCCTCTTTTTCTCAAACTTATCCTTAACACTTTACAATAATATTTACATCACAATAAAGGCCTTAATCTCTTCTTCATTACTGTGGTGTTATTATTTTCATTAATATGCATGTGATTTATTGACCGGGATGTGAAAAAGTGACATTTTCAGTGCTTTCACACCTTTGTCGCGTGTGTAGGCAATAGCCAAACTTGACCCTTTCCTTTGCTTAGGTCAGCGTCATTTTCCGAATGAGTGATTAAATTCAAAATTGCCATAGATAGAAAGAACAGATTCTAAGCCTTATTTTCGTATACAAAACTTACGCGTACCCCAAGAAGAAGATTACAAAAAAAAATAAATTGAAAATTTTGAAATAAAATTTCTAAATGTTAGAAAAATAGTACATTTTTATATGGTTCAAAAGATTATTTAAAGCAGAAGAATGTGAAAAAAGAAATTGAGTTTGTATTATGCACCGCAAAAAAACGCCGTTACTTTTTGTGCCTGGCTCAGCCTGCCTAAAGCGAGGAAGGAGTTCCGCCATTTTTTCGAGTCGCCGCCGACAATGCACAGAGCGTCAACACGGATTACACCTCCGAAATCCCCTATTATATTATAGTGTGGTCTGAGATTGGTACGTTTTATCAAGTATACATGATACAATGTCCTGGTGACTTTTCATTGAAATCTTTCCTTATTTTAGCGAGAAATTTTTGTCTGAAGTGTAACGCGTGTAATTGCATTGACTCGATTAAACTGATAAATCGGCACTTTGGAGACCAGACCTTGTCAACTTGTGCGTCGTTTTACGCACGATCCAGATTGAATCATGCTTCTAAACAGATAACTTTGATTTATAAGAGTGTTATAAATAATATAGGCATCAACTTGTATCAGAATTCGATGATTTATTGACAAAGCGAGTCTTAAATTTTTTGGGGTCGATGAAAATGTAAAATCCAATATGGCGGATGTGCGATATCGCGATGTAAAAAAACGGAGCGGTCACAGATCGCACTCCCCTTTTTTGTTGGATTTTTGTGAATTCTTAGCAGTAAATTAAGCTTTAAATGCCAGCAGTCTGCTGTTGTATCATGTCCAAATGAAATTCAATGTTTTAATGTGACATTTCGGATAAGGTGTGACAATGAAATTTGCAGAGAACTTTGTGCTTTTAGTTTTATAGTTAGGCTAGTCAGTTTTGAAATTCAAACTTGTCGATTTTTTGTAAATATGCTGAACACTTGTCAAATATTTCTCTTGATTTGGAGACAAAAACCTTCATCTGACGTTTATACAATCAATACTTGGTCTTGGCAGTGGTACCATTTCCTCCCCACCCCCACCCCCACCCCCTCCAACAAAGCAACCAAAACAGAACTGTGCAAAGTGAGATAATGATTGAAGTAATATGCCTTTGGCTTCATATCTGTTGGATAATTTTTACAAATACATGATTCCCACACACATGTGGCAAAAACATCTTAGTGGTACCCCCCCCAAATAAATAAATAAATAAATAAATAAATAAATAAATAAATAAATAAATAAATAAATAAATAGATAAATAGATAAATAAATAAATAAATAAATAAATAAATAAATAAATAAATAAATAAATAAATAAATAAATAAAAAAAAATAAATAAATAAATAAATAAATAAATAAATAAATAAATAAATAAATAAATAAATAAATAAATAAATAAATAAATAAATAAATAAATAAATAAATAAATAAATAAATAAATAAATAAATAAATAAATAAATAAATAAATAAATAAATAAATAAATAAATAAATAAATAAATAAATAAATAAATAAATAAATAAATAAATAAATAAATAAATAAATGGGAACTTCGCTACATGAAATATTGCATTTTAAATATGCCTTGATATTTATGTTGGAGATTATCCCAAGTCTGGGTACAATTGTGTTTTAGAATTGGTTTAGCACGTTTTACTACACTAATGCAAAAGAAATAGCTCTGCATACATGTTACAAAGCAAGACTTGCACAGCATTTATTTAATTTTCAGCACAAAATTGCTGTGTGATACCAATTAAGCACCTGTTGTGCCTTGCCAAGTAGTGCAGTGTGGTAAAATATATAAATGTGCATCTTTTGTTTCAGATGATATGAAGAGGCCAGATTGTTTCAAGCTGTGTTTTTAGCCAGGGGGAGGGGAAGCCGTCCCAGCCTTCCAAGTCTTAAGATGCAAGTCAAGAAAACAGACAACTGCTGTAGTTGTACCACATGCGCGAGTCATCAGGGTCTTCATGGGACCAGGTTGACCAGTGGCTAGGTAGGTTTATTTCCCGCCTATCCCAGGAAGAAAGCAAAGCATCTGGTGGAGACAGCTGAGCAGGGCATGCTAAAGTATCCAGTCAAAGAAAGACAGTCTTTCTGGCACACCTCATTGCACCTGGATATTATTGGTGTGCAGTTTTGTGTTTTGTTAAGTATCGAGAATATATATAGACAGTGACATAACAAATCAATGTATGTTGATTTATTAAAACAAAAACAAAAAAAAAACAAAAAAAAAAAACCAAAAACAAAAACAAAAAGAAAGAAAGAACGAAAGAAAGAAAGAAAGAAAGAAAGAAAGAAAGAAAGAAAGAAACCAGGCCTCACTTGTCCAAAATAGGAAAGAATTGGAGAACACGGATAGGTTCAGGCCAAAATAATTTTAACTTGAATAAAAGTATTTATTTGGATGTGAATAAATTTATCTCAAACAAATTATAAAAAGTGTAGAAGATTTAGGTGTATGTGTGTTGCGTTCTTATTAATAAACTATGAAAGTTGTATCAACTGATAAATATGTGAAATTAATTTTCTGGGTCTTCTTTCTTTTCAGGACTAGAGAGCAAACCAGCCAGCTTGACCCACAGTGTTGTCCATGATGTGGATTTCCAGCTGGTGCATTGTACCAGGGGTGATGTGACAAGGGGACGTCTTCGAGAGCTATCAACATTGTATACTTCAGAACTCTTAAAAATAGTTGATTTAGTATGCCCACGAATGTTCAGTGCAAGCCAACTAAATACAGAGATTTCAAGGATAAGGGCAAAACCACACACACACACACACAAAACTTCTAAAGGACTCTCACAGTAATAATAAAACAGAACTGTATTTACGAGAAACATTGTGCCAAAATCAAGAGGAGGTAAATAGTCAAGTCGAAAGAGACTGTTGGCCAGGTTTTGTCTGAGGTATGTACACAAAATAGACAGGAGGCTGCATAGAAAGCAGGTATGAACATGGATAGCCATTTACAACGAGTGTTGAAATGTGCGTTATGGAACTAATCGGTGAGTTGGATATCCTGGGGCAAAAGTTGGTGCTGTCATGCAAAGTGTGTCCAGTTGGTTGTTCAGTTAAAACTCTGGAGTCATTACTACCTGCAGCAAAAGTAACTTCAATGGCAGATCTAAGGCACCTGTTCATGCATAAAATCAGGAAGCTGAGACACTTGTTAAGCAGAACATTTTGATTTGTACGGGGATTGGACCCCATACAATTGAAATGAAATGGTTGGTCATTAAGTAACTTTGAACTCAGGTGAAACTCTCTCTGTAGGTTTTACTCCTGTTGCAGTGGAGGATAGTATTTCTCTGTTGGATAAAACAGTCATAATGATGGAAGAATTGTCCTATTTCTTTGCAGAGGATGCTGCAGAAAAATAAAGAAAGGATGTTTAAAGACATTTTGAAGAAAAGGAAACAATGTGAATGAAAGTAAGTGTACTTGAACACATCAATTTAAGAGTTTTACTATTGTCTCTTCATTTAATTTGAGGCGATTATTTCTAAATTCTTGTTTATGTTAAAATCTGTAGGTAAATTAAATGAAAAAGGAATCATGATCCTCACATACCTGAAGACTGGGCTCATTTTTACAGGGATAAAAGTTTTGCAGTTTATGTTACCTCTTGGTCTCTGAATATATTACTGCACAAAAATTTTGGAAAAACTTTCTGGTGATACTAATACAAAATGTAGCCTACAACAATAGACCGTTATCCCTGGCAAAGGGGATTTGGGAGGTCATTTAATTAAGTAAAATTAAGTTGCATATTGTTGCACTAATTAATCTGTTCCATGGCTAACGGCCAAATTAAGACATTTTACAGAATAAAATAGAGTGAAAATGTTAGAGAAATTGTCATTGGGTCGAATTTTAGAAAATATTTGAATATGTATATTTTCTGTAAATGTACATGTATATGCCAGTAACGTTTTTTTTTTTTCAACTAAAGTTGCATATTTTTCAAAATATCATGTATGTTGTTGGAATATTGCAAAACATGGCAGTCAAGGTAAAGCAACTGTGTCACAAATTAGGAGATTATCTGCATAAGTGAGTTTTGGTGAATATTTCACTATGTAGTAGATTTTGCCTTTTTTTCTATTTATAGATTATTTAACTTGTGGTGCTTAATTTTGTTAATGCTGTGATTTGTGAATCAACTATATGATTATAATAAAAAGTTGTCTTAAGGAACATGGAAGGGTGAAAGAAACTTTGAGAAAAAAAAATGATAAGTTTTAATTTGGTGTCATTGTGTTGTTGGGTCCATTTTTATATCATTTATTTATGCAAATTTTAAATTTTAATTTGCATATTGGTACCGCTTGTAGATCAACCGGATGATTAATTTAATTTATAGTATTAAACAGTATGAAGCAGTGTAAAAAAATTGGTGAAAATATCTTTGTTAGTTCAATTTTGGTGAATTTTCCAGTATATTACATTTTCTTAAAATTTCTTGTGTCGGCAAATTATGCAGATTTTCAAAGCTAATTTGCATATTTTTGTCAGTACATTAGCTGCTTTATCATTATTTCAGTACATAGCAGTTATGATGATGAAACAGTGCAAAAAAACTTGGAGAAGTTGTCAGTGTTTCTCTAAATTTGGTGGCTTTTTGAACATATAGGATTTTCTATCATTTTCTGCATTTTGCGGACATCGTGAATTTTGAAGATATTTTAGTTTTTGAGAACAAATATCTGTTAATCTCTTCCAGTCACATACTTAAAAAAATAGGCATGTTATATGGATCATTGTACAATTACAACAACATTTGTGGGCTTCTTGTTTGTGTATTTCTTCTTCTGTAGTACCCTGAAAATAGGAAAATGCTAACAATGGGCATAAATCAGTCGCAAAATTGAAATAAAAGTGATTTTTATGAGCTTATAACAGTGAAATGCAATGTATTTCAGTGTCTTTTATCATATATAATAAAACTTGGTTGTATAATGAAAAAAGGTTATGTTTTTTTGTTTTGTTTTGTTTTTTGGGGGAGTTCCTTCTCTGCATATGGTACCATGAAGTTAGGATTTTGTCTCATTATTGAAAATCCTGAAAAAATGTCTAAGTCCAGCCGTTAGAAAAATATCGTTAAAAATTAATTAAAAGCGACCATTGGTCCGATTTCATTGAAATAAACACCGTTTTCTCTCTTTTTGAGAGCTCTTTCATTTGAAATAAGTTTAAAGTTGGTTGCAACATTAGAAAAATCTCTCTGTGGTACCTATTAAAAGAAATATCAGTACTTTCGATTAAAAAAAATAAAACATACTGACATGTTTATTATTTATTGTATAATTGTATAAGTGTGTTTGATTTATGTCTTGGCTATATGTTAGCTATATAAGTTCTAGAAGCTTGTGTTGTTTGTGATTTTGATGCCAACAAAAAAGAAAACGTATCTATCTATCTATTTATCTATCTATCTATCTATCTATCTATCTATCTATCTATCTATCTATCTATCTATCTATCTATCTATCTATCTATCTATCTATCTATCTATCTATCTATCTATCTATCTATCTATCTATCTATCTATCTATCTATCTATCTATCTATCTATGCATCCATCCATCCATCCATCCATCCATCTATCTATCTATCTATCTATCTATCTATCTATCTATCTATCTATCTATCTATCTATCTATCTATCTATCTATCTATCTATATATCTATCTGTCTATCAGCAATGCGCGGCTTGATGAATGTTCAGAACTTGTATGTTATTGGTCATGTTCATGTTTGTTTGCTATATTTGGACGAATTCGAAATGGGACTGAATTTGGATATCAATCTTGATAAGCAATGGTCACTGATTATTTGGTATTTAAGATCCATGGCGATGGGAAAGATTTACCAACATCGATTCAGTTGCTCCCTGTAAACACAAATAATTAATACATATGAAGATAGACCGACACATAACAACCAATCAATCAATCAATCAATCAATCAATCAATCAATCAATCAATCTAACAATCAGTCACCCATCAATGATCCAGTAAGTGTTTTAAGCAAATTAGGAACAGGAATGCGAAACGTGAGATATGACTAGGACAATTAAAGTGACTTGGCCAGCTATTACAAGAAGCATCATTAAATGTAGCATACATTCATTATTGCAAGAAGGCCCATATCGGAAAGTCCGGTGATGTACCGGTACGCCTATATTTAAACATAACCACTACCTAACTGAAAAAAAAAAAATACTTTCGTTTTTTTTTCCTGCAATGTACACTAGTAATTTAGCGGCAACATTTAAAGTAAATACTATCAAATATCTGTCAAAGGTTTGGACATAATTTTTGACGTAACTTGGTATCTTGTTCTTAAAAAAAGGAAAGAAAAAAACGTAACTACTAAAAAACTTGAAAAAAAGTTGCTTTGCGTGTCAGAAACTCAGTCTTTCTGCCAATTTTTTTTTTTTTAGATTTCCTTTTAAGAAATTATTTAACTCCGGCAACAATAATTTTTCATGCGCTTATGTCAAAAATTTATATTTGAAGCTGGCAAGGCACATCAATCTTTTGTAGCTTTGAAACTATTCAAGATTAAAATCTTATGTATTTGGCTAAGTTGCAGACATCAAACTGCTATAACTTTGATACATTGTTCATCGGACGCATTTTTCGAACAAGTCTGTAGTCTAAAGTTTCAATGATACCTCAGTCTATAATCAGTTTGAGGTTATCCAAGCTTTAAAATTTGTGTATTCACCTAATTGGCATAAATTAGAATGCTTCAACTTTTGTTCATGTTTCAATGGATTCGGCTATGTCATTAACCTTAACCTACAAATCGAAGTGGTAATTTCACCTCCATCTGTAATAGTTTGAAAGATATTGAATAATTCAATCTTGCGTAGTAATCTTATTTACACAATTCAAAATGCCGTCACTTTTGTGTATTATTCATTAAATCAGGCCATATCAAACAGCTATAAATTATAGAAAATTTGCAACTCCTATTCACAATAGTTTTGAAGATATGCAACTTTTAAATGTTAAAAGCACTGCTAATTAATAAAACTTCAAATGCTAAAGTTTCTGTTCAGTGTCCATTATGTTATATATATGTATATGTATATGTATATATATGTATATATATATATATATATATATATATATATATATATATATATATATATATATATATATATATATATATATATATATATATATATATATATATCCAAGAGTCGGCAAAGAGAAGTAGACCAACGTTGTCGTGTCTTCCCCAAGAGCAGACCCCCCCAATCCACACACCCACTCAGCTAATCCAAAATCTGAACATGGTGTCAGTTCACCTTTATGTACAGGGTTTACCTGGTACATACACTAAGCTAAGACATTGAATTACACACACACACACACACACACACACACATATATATATATGTGTATATATATATATATATATATATATATATATATATATATATATATATATATATATATATATATATATATATATATATATAAATATATATATATATATACATAATGGGATGCTGAATAATAATAATACCGTTTACATACTTGAAACAGCATTGTAAAATAACTATTTTGGCCCAGTGTGGGTGCTGATGGGCGGATTTGTCTTGTATACAGACCACTGTAAATCTGCATTGCACATGGCTTCTGTCTGAACTCCAATCAATTTCTGGCTGCTCCAAACTTGTTTTTGAGAACTTGTCTTACTAAGACTTAATTCCTGTATTTTTAAAGCTCGATTTTCTTTATCCCTGCTCTCATTGATAAAAAAAAATATGCATTGAAGCGAACAAATCCTAATTTTAGCCGATTTTTTTCTATATTTGGATGGGAGTGGTGACAATAAAATCGCAATATTCCAAAACATGAGCACTTGCATGTCGTCGGGACAGTCACATTTGTGCAAACTGTAACATTTTGACTCACCATTACCAAAATGTATTTTTCGCACTGAAAAAAAAAGTGTTACGTCTACAAAGGGACCAGACTTCAACATGCTCTCTCATATTATGATTTACTGTCACAGCAGGGGTTTCTTCTACGTGCTTGCTTATACAATGAACCCACGCATAAAAAACAGTCTGTTTGGTTCATGGCACACATTCTAGTGAGGTAACACATACGAATAGGTATTTATATTTTAGCCTGTTGCAGTGTTTAGCTACACCCAATCCCCGACCCCACTCCTCCTACCTGGCTCACGTAAAAAATTTAGTGAGCTGTATTAAATGTGTCGGTTAATGTTAAATATATTCGCATACAAATTTTGTTGTAGTGTCCAAGGGTTGTCCCAGCCAAAATAACGCATGCTATTTAGAAAATGACATACTTAAAGACTACTGACATTTTTTTGCAGTAACAAAGGCTATAAGTCATGTAATAAGATATGCCATTCAGAAAATGACCCACTTGAAGACAACTGATAATTTTTGCAGTAGCAAAGGTCATATACGAAAATATGCGTACGTGTGTCACATATTAAGTATCAGAGTGCCTTTGATTGAACGATAACTCATCTTAGAAGGCAACTTGCATGGGCATTTATCACACAGATATAGATAAGCTCACAAAGATTATTTTTTATTATTAATATTATTATTATTATTATTATTATTATTATTATTATTATTATTATTATTATTATTATTATTATTATTATTATTATTATTATTATTATTATCATAAGTACATCCTGTTAGCTTGTGCCAAGATCTTTAGAATACAATAATGCTACTATAATTGTGCACAGCTTCAAGCGATGTACCAATGCTGACGCTTTGTAGTGAGATCTTATTACGAGATTCTGGAGGTTCATGGATTCATGCGCAGGCAACGATCAGTGTCTTTCTGGAAAAACAAATTTTCCAAATGCAAATACACGTAGCTTTTTTGTTGAAATATGGCAATACAACCTAGCTGTTTCTTCCAAGCAAAGAATAAAACAAAAACTAATCACGCAAGTCCCATGACCACCCGGACTACCTCAATCGTGTCACTGTAACTTTCGTGCATTTTAGCTCATGCTACACGGCCAATCCTTTGGGTGTCAAACGGATCCCACTGGCAGCTTGGGCGGGATTTGGTTGTTTTTTTTTCCTGATAATAGCAAATGGAAAAAGTAAAAAAAAAAATAAAGTAAATAAAAAAAAAAAAATAAAAAAATATATATAGCGGTGGGAAAGGCTGATTTAGGTAAAGCATTCATTATTTGGTATAGAAATAGCTTCACACAAAACATGACATTGTATTATAGGCTATTCAATTAAAATTATTTTTTGAATTGTTGAGAGTTGAGGCTTCTGTAAATATTTTTATTGATGTGGATGCATAAGTACAGAGTTGTATTCTGTATGGAGTATTGCAAGCCAGTATTGCACAGAACCGTAGCTCCCAGACAAAACAATGTTAAGCGGCAGAACTGTCTTTGAACCCCCCCCCCCCCCGCCCGGTAATTTTGATAAGTTTTACTACTGACAGCCACTTTGCGCGAGAAAAGCTATAGTTGTTGAACCTGTTGAACCTTTTGCATATATGCGTCCGTGCATGTGATAAGACGCCAAGATCAGTCAAACTTAGCGGTAGCTTTAAATGGCAAATTGCCATGGTAGTTCCCGGAATATAAAGTGAAAGTACGTTTCAGAAGAATTGTCACGACAGTTTCTCAAACACGAAGTGAAAGAATGTAACAGAGGAAGAAAAGTTTGGAGCAACAGATTAAAAAAGAGAAGGTAAACAACGGTTAGCATTATTTAGTCACAAATAAGCATACATATATTTTCTCAGTGATCTTTTGGTACTTTTCTAATATACTCCGACTTTTTCAAAAGGTTAAGACAGAAGCTGGTCTTAATGAGTTTGGCCATTCCTTATCTCTCCGGCATGGTACTTGTAAACTTTAGTGACTGTCATTATTTATACAAGTATAATTCACAATGCTACAATGTTATACACAGGTAGAAACAATAAACCTACCTGTTTACACAAGATCTGTAGCTGTTCAGGATATTAAGCTGCCCGGTAAAACAGACCACTCTGCTTGCGATGTGCTACCTTTACTTTTGCTTTAAATATTGGTCTCCGCATGATGATTCATACGTAGATCAACTGTCACGTCGGTATCAAGTCTAGTATTGACCTGCAAGTAACACTGTTTTTTTATTTTAGGATAATCAATGTGCGACCTGGAACTGTCTGAAAAGTCGATACTCTTGAGAAGAACACGATATATGCCAATAACAAAGGGAAAATTGAGGACAGAATTAAGCAAACACACAGACATACACGCTTGCGCACGCGCAAATACATACACACATACATCTGTAATACATACATTCATACATACATACATACATACATATATACAAACTTACATACATACATACATACATACATACATACATACATACATACATACATCCATCCTTCAATTAATTGCATTTGATCTAATGTCAAAACGAAAGGTGATCCCATAATTCAATATACACACACACCATTGAATTTGTATACATTTTTGTTTATGCTTGCCATCAAATACTCTAAAAAGTGTATATTTTCTGTAAGAAAACAAGGTCAAGTTGGAATCTGGTACTGGATATAAAATTTTAGCATCCATATGTACGAAATTAAATTATACCTGCAATTCGAAAATCGTGCATAAAATTTAAGATATTATTTAAAAAATAAAAGTCAGATTTATTTTATAGTGGCGAATGAAATAACACGTAACGCTTCCCAAGGCAGTATTTTATTTATTTCTTTTCAATGAAATATATTGCTGTTAATTTTCTAACAGGATAAAATTGTTACTTTAGTTTAAAGGTCATGTATATATCTGGATCTAAAACCCTTATCCAAAGTTTAAAATGAGGGTTTTCTGCTGGAAAAGGTACTCTCTTATTTCCTATAAGCAAATGAAGTTTCTCATTTTGTGGTGTTAAGGCATTTTTTTCTTCGAACACAGGGAAAACTTAAGTGCTTTAATTAAGCTGTTATAATTCAATTCCTGAACACTTGCACAAATTTCATTATTTTAAATAGCGTAATTCAAATGTATAATTTGAGGAAATGTATAGTTTCTATCTTCTAAAATAAGAAGTGTAGTGTATAATAGCACAGGTTCGAAGCAAAGTATATTTTCTGTGTAAAGTGTTGCAAAGGTGTACCACGCCCTTAATCAGAATTCGAGCAGATACGATATAGGCTTCAATACTGAACAAAATAGCCACTACTCCCAAAAAACAAAAAACAAAAAACCAAACAAACAAAAAAAAAAAAAACAACAAAACAAAACAAAACAAAACAAGCAACTACACTCGAAAAATGGGTTGAAGCAAAGATGTGAGTTTCCTAACCATTTCATTTTTTTAATGTTAATATTTTAACCTTTAAGCATAGCGCAGAAAAAAAACACGACTAAGTCACCGACGCTGTTTCCTATGCTCAGTACCTTTACTTCAGTCAGGCGGGAACCTGCTTCGCCTCACTATGAAAAAACGAAGACAGCGAAACTTTTCCCGGATTTTGCGACTCCAAAGCAGCCAAAATCGGTTTTACCGTACCAGTGCAGATAACCTATGTCGAAATGTACATTGATATGAGAAATTAACTTCTAGACACATTTATGGAACATTAACGACACGGTTCAGGCACAAACGGTGAAAGGGGGGTCACGGTGGACGCACGAAAATGTCAGTCACACAGTAGTCGCATTAAACATAGTTCAGCCGATGTACACATGCATCTTGTAAAACGTCCAAATGGATAACAGACATATCCCAACATACAAAAAGAAAATGATTTGCTGACATCAATTTTTAATTTATTCACACGAATAAGTTTTTCGTTTGACTAAATGCATTGAATACATATGCTATTTTTTTAGTTTTTTAATGACATATCTTTCTTCACATGATTAAATATTCAACCACTAGTCTAATATTCATTTGAGTTGTATACTGTGGACTTTCCTCTCTCTGTCTGTCTCTTTCTCTTTCTCTCTCTCTCCTTCTGTCTGTCTGTCTGTCTGTCTGTCTCTGTCCACACACACAACACACACACACACACACAAACATATATATATATATATATATATATATATATATTGGTAATTATGGTTTGTTTGACAGGTATTCTTCTTTGATATGAAGCTCTGCATTTATAAGCAAAACTTCACATAATTAGCTAATTTATCAAATGCCACGTTCAAAATTTACTTATTATTATGTGGGTTGTCGTTTCTGAATATTTAGCTTAGACACGGAGCCGCTACTCATAGAAGCATGTACGGGTAAAAGGCCCCAAAACATGTTGAGTAGTTACCCGCTGAAGATCCTTATATTTATTTGGGCTAATACAGCCTATGTCAAAATATTACAGAGGAACGCGTGCAATATGGACAAAAGAACTTCTATGTATATCAGTTAGACAGGGACAGGTTAGCTTATGGAGAGTAAAGAGTTCGGATTGATAGGGATATGACAACTAGGAACTGGTTTTGGACAAAAAGACACAAATACAATATATATATATATATACACACATATCAGCTTCGATGGAACTGATGTATGAAAGCTCAGACACTAATTGTCAGACCAAAAAATGTAAATCGTGCCCCCAATTATTTCCATGTATTGTGAAATATAAGGATGCTTATGTGATTATCATTTTTGGACCATTCCAACTGCCAGGAACATCGAGAGAAGTGCATGGCAAACACGTCCTGGAACCTAATGTGTGCTTCTACTGACCCTTATTATTCAATTAAATTGTATATCAGTTATTTGCCTTTGCATAATGTTTGGCACCCTAAGTTCACTTTTTGGAATGCTACTTTAATGTGATTATTTCAATGGCGTTTCAACTGGTTCTTAAGTTGAAAGAAAATCAATAGCTAAATCTGCTGATTTAAAGAAGCTGTTACGATGCCCATCTGCAGAATATACTGGATCGTAGCGCAACACAACAAAGAATGACAGCAATCAGATAACTTAAACAATAACAATATAGTAACAATCCAAATTCAGTAAAAAGTAGGTAAATGGCACCGAAACAAGTCTTGCGCTGGTTCCCCGCTGATGACCCGATTTTTTTAAAAGGCTAACAATGCCTAAAACTATTTTCTAAATTTCAAATTTTGTGAATATGATTTGTTCCTTTTATAAATTAATGTGCTATTATGATTTAGAACAATACAGTTTTTCAGTGAATGGTACGGAATAGGACTTTGCTCTTAGAAAATCGGACTTGATAGTGTTCAAACGGTACATGGTCTTACAGAATTAGGTTTGTTAAGTTTCTCTTTGTATTAAATATGAAATTACACACTTAGCTATGCTGATGCTCCAATAATTCACAAACTGCAGATAAATACTAATTCCAGGTGAGTGATTCCCAACAGGTACTGTGACACAGTTCCAAGTCCCACGGCAGGTGCCAAATAGTCTGGTCCAAATCCCACACAGGGGCCGTTTCTTTCCAATGTGGTACACAGAACACGGTGCTGGTCCAGATCACACAGAGGTACAAATCGGTTCCAATGTGGTACAATTGAATGCCTAATATACCAGTCCACTGAAAGCCACTGTCCACAGTCCACAGCTACTAGGTATAAATGCATTTACTAAATGGACATGAAGACACACAGCTTCTGTCAGATCTCAGAATGCTCCACTCCAAGTCATGCAAGGAGCTGCTTTATATATCTTCGCTGAAAACTCTCACTAATATTCTAAAATTTTCTAATTGATCGCACACCATACTTCTATGTGATCTTTCTAGATCACCTCAGAAATTTTCCCTTTATTGAAAGCTATGCTTGTATGTAGATCACTTCCGGCATTACATTGTTCACAATTCAAAGCTCAATGACAAAGCAGGACAACTCAGTCACATCACGCTCAATGAATACAGTGACCTCTCCAAGTCAAAACAAACAGCCATAAAGATATTCATGAGAAAAGCCTTAGTTTTTTAATTTCACTACTCTCAGACCAGTCTTACATGGCGGCCCCTATATATTCCCGGTACAAAACGATGCGCACAAAGTGTTAATCTGTTTTAAGGTGAACTGCACCGGTGTCGGATGATATCGGGAGCCGTGTTTTGTGCAAATGGGCCAATTATCGCCAAACTTTTATTTATATAAAGTCAGTGCTGTCAAGGAGCTTTCTTAAGCACACTTACATATAGAACATGTACATACAACGTATTCAATATTTTTCGTGAACAGGGAAGAAAGAGGTATACAGACCTTATCAAGAAACAAAAGCAATGGGAAACAACCCGTAATTTCATCCTGTGTTTTAATGTATTAATGAACATTATTATTTTTTCCTGAACTTGACATGAACATCTGAAAATAAATGAAAGTGGTTACATCTATGCTGACGTGGTAGATACATGACAATTTTGTTGGAAAATGTCGTTCATAGCGACGCGATAATTTTATGAACATGTTCTTACTATATTTGAACCACCCCATAAGTAGACCTCTGGAGCACCGATAATTCTGTTTGTTTCATGCTAGCTTTGATATACCAACATGCTCTTCATTCCTTTAGCCAGAATGGGAGTGTTCTCTCCCTGACATGCCTTTTGACAAGTGTACTCTGTGTGGTAACACTAGTCCTTCCAGTAACCAGGCTCGGGTTACTCTACCACGTGACATCATCACGCTCATGAGACGTCATGATAAATCCGCCTGTTTTGACGGTTTGACTGGAAGGCTTCAGCACTCGTTATGACGTGCTCCGTAAGTGACGTTTGTTCAACGTACGTTAGCAACTTTACCCCCTACTATATAAGCAGCGGTCAACGGTGTTCCAACTGCCACTGATGAGAATCGTTGAGATTCGACATCGGTCTGGCTGTTTCCATCTACGGAGATTTTCTGTCACTGGTCTTGCCTCGTTCTCATTATATCTGACACTAGTCTACGCCAATCAACCTAGAGGTCTGTAACAGAAATACCCAGGAAAGATCTTCAGGAAAAGGAACTTTACAGACCAACAGTCACTTAATTGGGGTATAATCCGTGTAGGTGGCATTTCAGTTTACTTCTCTTTTGCAACCACTCGCTTCAGCTGGAGACGCTAGGGGAAACAAAAACAATCTGCTTCATTCATCGTTTGAAAAAGTCATGCGTCAGTAAGAGGATTATGTTCCAATGCATAATAGGACGTGCGTCTAACATACCTTTTAGAATTAATTCAACATTGCAGGTAGAGTTGTCCGGAACAATGCAGCTAATTGCTTCAAAATTGTATGAGCAAACACGTTTGATTATGAGAGCAAGACTCCCACAAAACATGTTAGACCTTTATTTCATTACCAAAGATACATAGCTACTTCCTCATTTGTGCTTTTATTAACTGAAGTAAGTTGAGAACTATTAGAGCTTGGACTTTGACGCTGGTGGTTCTTTTTCCTGTGTGACAAATACTTTCATGGCACATCATTGACCTTGACGTCAAGGCAGTAAAAAAAATGAGCATGTTTCTAATTTAACATTACAGCATAAGCTATCAGCGAATGAAAAATAAAAAAAGTAAGCTCTTTTTTATTTGCCATCCCGATATTCGACCATGTAATGAAGGAGCTTCACATAAGTGGAAACATATAATTGTGCAGTGGCACACTCTTGAGGAACACATATAAATGTAATGACACAAACTGTTTCGGCGGTTGAATTAATGTTGTGAACGCGATTCTACCAGTATATGATCATTAGACAAGATCTCAATATACTACTTCCACTCTAACAACGACCAATCTATCTGTCTGTCTATCTATCTATCTATCTATCTATCTATCTATCTATCTATCTATCTATCTATCTATCTATCTATCTATCTATCTATCTATCTATCTATCTATCTATCTATCTATCTATCTATCTATCTATCTATCTATCCATCTATCTATCTATCTGTCTATCTGTCTGTCAGTCTGTCTGTCTGTCTATCTATCTGTCTATCTATCTATCTATCTATCTATCTATCTGTCCATCTATCTATCCATCCATATATCTATCTATCTTTCTATCTATCTATCTATCTATTTATCTATCTATCTATCTATCTATCTATCTATCTACCTACCTATCTATCTATCTATCTATCTGAATAGCTATCTTTCAATTTGCCTGTCTGTCTACCTATCTATCTATCTCTCTATCTTTCTATCTATCTATTCATCCATCTATCCATTCATCCATCCATCCGTCCATTCATTCATTCATTTGAATATTTATATATTTCTTTTTATTTTAAGGGGACATAATCAGACCAGACAATGCTGTTAAGGTTATGTCATTATGTCTGTGTGCCAACACAGGACATTTACTGTTTTCCCGGAAATGCTTTCTTTCTGTTTTTTTCCTTAACCCTCAAATGTGTCTGCCCTTTTCTGGAAGACTATTATATATAAAAACTCCACACATGGAACAAGTATACTTCTATGGATGAAGTCCTGCCTTTTTATAAGAGTTCGTGTTTTTCAAATTTTGGCAAATGAGGGCTTACCAAACTTTTACATCTTCAATATCTTACATACTGTAATAGATGGGGTTCCGAGTGTATAGGATTTCCATCATAGTAAGCCAATGGTCATCTTAAGGTCAAAGTCAAAGGTCAATCATATCAAAGTCAAAGGTCAATTTTAGATGAAAATATCACTTTAAGGGTTAAAGTTTTCACCAGATAGAGCTCATCTCAAGGTCCAAGGCCACTTCCGATGGTGGTTGTCCAATACACACTTTGTCAAGTTTGTTGACACAGAAATTAATAAATTCATCGTTCCATTGGATAGCGGGGTCACAATGTTTATAACCAAGTCCATTAGGGCGAATTAAATTTTTAAACCTAAATATCTAATAAACTGTAATAGACGTAATTTCTTTCCTTCTACTTCTTCCTTTCTTTTTCTACAGGCATATTTGTCCGACATTTTATTTTTAAATTATTAAGCGTAGAAACTCCAAGCGTGGCATGTTTATACCTCCGTACATGAAGTCCTGAGTTTTTGCAAAGAGGTTCAACAGTTGTGAAAATAACGCAATTAGGGTTAGTTAAAAATATAAATCTTGAATATCTTCAAAATTATTATAGGTACAGGTAACCGATCTAACTTCAATCAATATGTTTTTAACACTGCACATCATTGTAATTAACAAGTGACCTCGAAAGGTCAAAGATCAAGGCCATTTTGCCATTTGAAATTTACTTTTAAACATGAACCGGTCATTTTTGTCCAGTTTTGATCATGTTGGGCTCAAATTCTACATAGTGTACCACTGCACATTTTCTTAGTTTACATGTGACCTCTAAGATCAAAGGTCGAGGTCATTTGGACCTTTGGAAATATTCACCCGGCGATAACTTGGTCAATGTCGTTCAATTTTAACAATGTTGGACTCAAATAATAGGTATTGCAACAGTGCATAGTTTTGTAATTTACATGTGACTCCTAAACGTCAAAGATCCAGTTTATTTTGACCTTTGGAATACTCATGTAGCCCTAAATCGCTGATTTGCTATCCAATTTTGATCAATTTGGGCTCATATTATAGCTGTTAAAACACTGCATATTTTTGTATTTACATATGACCTTTAAAGTTCGAAGACGAAGGTCATTTGGATCTTTGAAATTTTCTTCTAGCCATCAGTTGGTCCTCTTGAATCTAATTTTAATCATATTGGACTACAATTGTGGTTACTGGAACACTGCACATTCCTGTAATTTTCATGTGGCTTCTAAAAGCAAAAGGTTAATGTCATTGTGCAATTTGAAATTTTCCTATAGCCATTACTTGGTAAATTTTTCTCCGATTTTGATCATGTTTGGCCCAAGTGGTAGATATTATAACACTGCTCATTTTTGTATTAAATTTACATCTGGCCTCTAAAGGCCAAACGTCAAGGTTAATTCCTCCTGTGAAATTTTCATCTAGCTAAAACTTTGTTAATTTTCATCTGATGTGGTTCAAGCTGGGCTTAGAAAAGTTGCCCATTATCATCATTTACTGGACTTTATCATTAGTATTCTATAATTGCAACTCCATAATAGTAGACCAATTAGTATTATTCACATAATTGTGTGTAGAGACACATAATACAATTGGATTTGAATTTGTAGATATTAGGTCCCAGTCGCAGTCGCAGCGCTTTAGCAAATCAGAACATATATTCTCGACTTGGGTTAGCAAGCAGCATCAAATTCCTTTATGTCAGTGCAAAGCGGTCTATTTCAAGACATTCATTTGATAGATCCAGTTTTGCGTCATGTGAGATCCCACGCGTTGATCAAACTTAAAGGCAGTGGGGAGAGAGATCTGTTGATTCCGAAGGTTTTCATTTCCCTGGATATATGATACGAGAGCACCAACGACAGGAGGAAAAAAAACATCATATCAATACGGGTAAAGCTAAAGCACAAGTTCCAGGTACGAGATTCAGAATGCATATCTCACCCCTCTGCAAAGTTTAAATCATTTAGATTATCGGTACCCGCCTCACAATTAAGAGATCATTTCTGTGAGTCCCTTTGGCCCGATGGAGTGAAAATAAGAAAATATGTCCCTCCGAGATCCCATAGTCCAGCGTTGGAGGAACTCCCATAAAATGATAATAAGTCGTGATGCTGCTGACCCGACTTTTTTGTACCTTTGTCATGTCACACTAAGCGTCGTTTCATTTAACTCGCATGGCCAATTTTCTCAATCAACATTAATTATGGTAATTAGTGTCACCCCCCCCCGACACACATTCAAACATTTTAATCATATAGCTTTGAACGTTGAATTCTTTTGATGGTGTGAAATGCATTGGACATCGATAACCACATAGAAGATGGTTTCTGAAATGAAATATGCACCCCCCACCCCATAGGAGGAGATGCATATGGTGTTTAGTCTCATCATCTACCACCACAGAGTACCTTATTTTCTTATCTTTACATCCCATCTTGACCTATTGTCTCCTAAATTGGTACAGATACTATATGGGTCCCTTAAATGTTTCCCCATATAATAAAATATAACCTAGAGGTCAATGGTCAAGGTCAAATCCTGCTTAAATTTTTCTGCTGATTCCGCAATTTTCACATATTGGCTTACACCTCCATAATTGTGTATCTTAGGCCCGTGGTTATTATTAAACGTTAATAGGAAAGTACATGTGGCCTCTAAATCTGTGTGGTTTATTTTAAACCTGCAATGGTAGATCTCATTTTGAATTCCTCAAAACCATATTCCAGTAACACTTAAAATGTTGGTACAGATACTCCATAGATTTTGGGAATATTTCCATATGATGGCAAGTGACATTTAGGTAATTGACCACGGTCACAATGCCTTGCAAAATAAAATGGTTCCCCTGTCACATCTTCAAATGAGTAAGATTAAAGTCCGTCAAATTTTGTCATCATTTACCAGGTGGGACTTCCCTTAAATTTGCTAAGAGGTGACTTGGAGGTCAATGGCCAAAGTGAAACTTTCTGCAGGATAATGGTGTCCCACTTAGAGGGCTGGCCTCTTTTCAGGGGTTAAGTTTAATGTTTTTCGACCGAAAAACTCGCATCTAGTTTAGTCTCATTACTTTTCCATAAATTTACATACAACAGACTTCTTAACCATGAATAGGTCAACAATTGTAGTCTACATCTAGCCTGCGCTACCACTGCCTTAATTTCCTATTTCTGTCCATGTGTACGATTATGCCTTCTAACCACGCCATTTATGTGCAAGCGCTTCCCACTAGCTTTTGTACTTTTTTACGCAGGGCCATGCATAGTTGACCTAAAATTTAATATGAATTATATGGCGCAATTCAAATCATCGTACAGTGCCAGTACCAATTTTGATTTCATTATTTTATAAATAAACTTTGTTTGTTACTGATTTGTGTTCAATGTGAAGTTATATCACCTGTTCCATATCTTATTTTTGATGTGGAAGATACTTGCGTAAGATCAGAACATGTGATCAGTATTCATAAATTTATTTCATCTGGCTTTTCCCAGACTTTTAAACCACAAATCACCTCCTATTGCATGTGCAGCAACAGAAATAAGTTTCAAGGAAACCATGCATCCCATGAGTTCCATATCATGATGCAAGCTCTACATGAATAAAGTGCGCATTTATTTTTGCCTTACATTTTTTATCACCAATGCAATGCCAGAAATAAGTCCCCCACCCTCATGCTAGTATAACTTGTATAATGCATGTTTATAGCTTATGCATGTCTGAAGTAGCGTACTGTAGCAGCGAGATTCACATTAGACTCTAGCTACTTTTTCATTTGTTGCTAAAGAAATAAATTATATTATGATAAGTGGTGCATTACACATAAAAATGTGCAGAGGCCATCTTAGCTTTTCGGGTCAAAATTACTACCAATTGTCAAAACAGCCCCTGAAATTGATTTCTGATCCTGAAGCTAATAACTTGTGTATCACTTGCTTTGTTGTTTTAATTAGCATAGTCTTTGCTAATTAGAGGACTGTGAGCAGCGTTAACAACATTCTATCGCTAATGCAAGCTGAGTACATTACTCCATATGTAGTTGGAACGGTTCTATAAAACACGTTTTTAGCTCATACATGTCTAAATTGGACCACTGTGTGAGAAAATATCCAGCGGCCATTTTTGGTTAAAAGATCAAAATGGTTGCCAATTCTAAAAAACAAAAAAAGAAACAAAAACCCAAAAAAGAAACAAACAAAAAAAAACACAACCAAAACAAAAAAAACAAAACAAAAAAAAAAAAAACAAAAAAAAAAAAACAAAAACAAAAAAAACAAAAAAAAAACCCCAACAAAAAAGAACACCCCCCCAAAAAAAGAAAACAAAAAAGAAAAAAAAAAAAAAGAAAAAAAAAAAAAAAAAAAAAAAAAGAAAAAAACAGAGCCTCAAATTAGCCGGTTGCGAATACTGACAAGTTCCTTTCTCTTCTCTTGTTAGAAGCTGCAGTGCACACTTTCTTAGGAAGTCTACTACTTACTGAAGAAGAATTGATGTAATGTGTACGAAACATGTGTGAGGGTAGTTACGGCAGTGTATCAAGTTCTAGCAGTGGCGGTGATGGCATCTTTCTTTCCCCGGTTGAAAATATTAACCTAAGACTTAGCCATGGTTAATGTTTACAAGGGAAGCGTTTGACGGAAAAAAACCATCCTTGTTGTATATCACGAGCCAAGAACATTTATTCATGCGAATGACAGCAAATTGTTTAACATCAAGAACTTGACCCCTAAATTAAAATAAAACGTATTGCTAGCGGGATACAGTCGGGCTCTAACCCTTAAATGCAAGACCATATGAGGGTAAAAATGCTATTTATTTATGTGAACATCAGCAAGGCTAGAAATAGTCTCAAATCATGCACAGGAACCCTCCAAGTATAAAATGAGCAACTACAGCAATTTTACAAGGAGCTTTGCAGGCGACAGCAAGCCCCATCCCCAGGGGCGAAAGGGTCATTTATCCATGTGGAAAGCGGCAGGGCTGGAAATGATCTCAAATTGTGTGGAAAAGTCCTCTAAAGACCAAACACAAAGTAACAGCAATTTTAAGTGGAGCTGTGCCCCACATTAGCAACTCTGCACATGTCCTGGGTCAAAATGACATTTATTCATGCAAACAATGACAAAGTGGCAAATGGTTAAAAAAATTGTTTCCAAAATCCCATTGAATACCAAATGCAAAAAGACAGCAATTTTACATGGGGCTTGCTATATTGCTACTTAGAGTAATTTTCAACCCACCCCCGCGCCCAGGGCAAAGGCGTATTTATGTATAGGCTGGTACCAGTCTGAAATGGTGCATACATGTACGTGTCCCCGGGACACTACATGCACAATCACAGCTACCATATGTAGAGCTTCGCCCCGGAAAAAACCATGCCCTCCATACACCTTCCCCTCAATACACAGTATACAGAATGCTGGAGGGCCAAATCAATTCCCATTGAGTTAAATACATATTATTATCATTATTTTTTTGACTATTGCTTTCCTACCTGTTACCCTAACATTTATGTATATAGCGAAAGTAAACAACGCTAGCCCACATATTTGGCAGAGCTCCCTGTTACAAACCACCAGGATAACCTTGAACGTTTGACCAAGAAATGTGGGTGTCTTCAGTTTTAAACGGGTCTGTGATGTAGATTGAATTTGAGCTATATTTTACCTTATTTAACATCAGGTTGCTCACTGAAATAGATTCTCCTATGTACATCCATTATAAAATGTCATGGGATACATGCGAGAAAAAGAGATTCAATGTAAGGCAAACTGTTTTGAATGGATTTTATCTGTTCTCCTTTATAAATTTAGCCCAAAAATTACATATGTTAAATTGCAAACATGAAGGCTACATATGGGAGATGAACAGGTGATCACATGGTTATACTCATTTAGGTTTTGGAATTGCAGAGGCAAAAAGGGAATAAAGGTTTCCATGGGTTTTCACATGTGATAAAGGCATCTGATAGGATATGGAGATATTCGGTATGGGAAAACTTAGTGGGTAAGGATTTGGAGGCAACTTGCTGGAAATAGGGAAAGCCTTATCCGAGAATGAAGAATGCAGCACAATGCACTCTATCACTGGGAAATGCTGTTGTAGGAAATGAACAGCCGAACAAAGGCTCAAGCGAGCGTGTGTGCTTTGCCCAATTTCGTTCGCCATACACATTGAGGACTTAGGGAAAACAGCTAGTAGATTGCGCCAAGGGAGTAACAATAGGACACCCCAATTTTTTTTTTTTCAGATTGCATTGTGCTTATGCCCGAGTGTTAAAAGAGTTAGGGTATGTGTTGAACATTGTAGTTGAATATGGACATAAATAGACGTTAGAGTTAAGCCAAGACAAAAGCGCAGCTATGACATTGGGGAAGAAAGTAGATGGCAAGAGAAATTGGGGGCTTGGGAAATTCCAAATTTTAGAGAGGAGAGGACAACTGATTGACATTGGAGAGGTATATGAATATGAGTATCTTGGAGTGAAGATAAAAGCAACAGATAAATGTATGTTCAGGTATCATATTCAAAAAAAGAAAGCAGAAGATGAGCCATGCAAAAACAGCAGGACTGCTGTGGGGGTAGAGTGGCAATACCAGGAATATTGTATGGTTTAGATGTAGTCACAATAAATGGGGGGGGGGGGGGTATCCAGGGTACAGAGAAAGCACAGAGTGAAATAGGAAAATGGATTTTTGGAACACCTCCGTGCACAGCAACAGAAGCAATCTTAGGAGATGAAGGATAGAATACAATAACTGATAGACTTGCCAAAGTAAAGATGAACTACTGGGAATAGTTACAATCAGTAAGGAATGACAGGTTGTGCAGAAAGATATATAATGAAGCTGTTACAGAACAGAAAAGGTTGAACTGACAGGTTACAAGGCATTTGGAGATTGGATAACATACATAGGGAAGGTAGTGACAGAAGAATGGAACAAGGACTGGAGAAAAGGAGTGAGGGGAAAAAGTACACTGAGTGCATGTAAGGTTTTAGAGAAGCCCAGCAAAGTACATGCTGGGATGGAAGGAAGTGATCCAAACGTTTTGCAATGTAGGGCAGAAGTTATCAATTCAGATGGGAAAAGAAAGAAATTGACTACAGGTAGGAATGGTAAGTTTAGAGTTTGTTCTTAGGAGGCAGATGTGATGGTAGACTATTGGTTGCTATGATGTAATTCATATGGAGAGACGAGGGACAATATGTGTAACGAATGGCAGAATTAGGATCATAACTGTAAGAGCTTAAAGGGGGAGCGTTGCTTAGGCAAAAGGGAGTGTGTGGCATGAATTTTAGGTGTCACAGGGGGTTAGTAGGTGGGAAGAAGGGGGTCAGGAATTCCTGGTAGGGTGCTGGGGGGAAAGAAATGTAATGTTAGAATGAGAAGAAAACAAACAGAATTAATTAGAATAACAGGTTTCAAAAAGGGAAGGGTAAGGTTGTAGCCCTTATCAGGGCTCCCATGACTGTGTGCACAGGACACGGGGAATGCATGAGCCTTAGAGGCAGGGGTAGGGTTAGAGGGAAAGTGTGTTATTTCTGGCCTCCTGTCTCGGCTATGATAGAGGATCCCGGCAAATAAGTGGAGTGCCGAAAGATTATTGTTAGCATCTTTGCATGCTTGGAAGGCGTTTACTCTGCCTGGAACTCAATATTTTTTCTATAAATGGTTGCTTTCTCCTTCCCCAGAATAAAATATATAGCATTAAGTTTTAACTATCACGATTTCATGAGGGGAAGTCTGAATAATGAATATTAAGTTTTAACTATCACGATTTTATGAGGGGAAGTCTGAATAATGAATTTTTGTCATGAATTTCTCCTGTGATATTTTCCACCGCTCGTCCGACATCATAGTCTATACTTCTTGTTTTAAGCAAAGATGCTCTCTGGTGATTTCATATTGCAACCATCAAATATCAGCTACCCAAAGGAAAGTGTCAGCACACTCTGGTGAGTAGTTCTTTTGTTTTTGTTAGATTCTCCAGCATGTTTCATTTGAAATAAGCATAATTTAAGTGCATCACACCAAAATATTTAAAACAAACATATACTCTACCCATTTCTAATAATAAAACTGTCACACTCAAACAAAGAATATGCATGGAACAAAATTTTAGGTTCTGAATATATGTTATTTGTTGAAGGTGTCAAGATGGTCCACAATATTTGGCTAGTATAAATACCAAGCTGTGTTCAATTAAAATGATAATCAGTGCACTATAGACGTGGTTTTCAGTAATCAGATCCAAGTGGTGATGGGTGATTATAGCCATGTGGGTGGCTTACTGTACCATCTGTGGTGGTTATCACTGCATCTGTTATCAGTGGAACGAACACAGTTTGGTAAATATATAATCCTACCTGTCTGTCCACCAAGTTTAAAATGTAGGCCTATATGTAAAGGTATATACTTACATCAATATCAACATGTATATATTTGGCTATTTATTTGCATATTTAACTGTATTTGTCCTCATGGTAGTGCATGCCCTAATAAAAGCACACTCCCAAATTTCAATTCAGGAAGCCCTGTTTTAATATTGAAATATCGTCAGGGACTTAACAAAAATAATTTAAACCAAATGATTCAGAAGAAATTTGTTGCATATCAGGTTTTACACAAATATATGTACTGTGATAATTGAATATCAAAAAAATTATGAGATATTCTATGGGCAAGGATCATCTGTATCCTAGAATGACTAAAGAAACAATTATGTAGGTTTTCCATTGTAAGAAGATGAACGGAAAAAGCACGTCATTTTCATATCAGCTACTTTAAATATTAAATCTTAATCAATTTACATGTTATATCTATTAATTATCAGACAGTGACACTACATATAGCCTATACCCATGATCACACCATTGATGTTTTTGCCATGGAAGGGACAAGTCAACAAAGACATTCATGTCTTTGCCGACTTCCTTCTGTGTGCGCTCCATTAACATAGAGTTATGCATTGTTGGAGGGCATACAGAGGGACACGTTAATTGCAATTCATAGATCACCAAGCATGGCATTGCAACAGATCTTTACAACATAAACGTTCATATATAGTGCAGGGAATTATCACACATAAATGATTATTTCATTTTCTTTGACTAGGACTGCTCAAATACTGTCAGTGTAAAATACCACTCTATGTCAAGCCTATTGGAAAAGAACAAAAATCCTTTGCTTCCCCTGCCATTCTCCTGAAAAATTGTCAAAAGAGGTACTGCAACCCTATACAGATCTGAAAACATTTTTATATGGTACTAATGTAAACACTAAAAAGTCACCAAAGCCATGACTTACCTCCACTTTAGTTCATGGAAAACGTTTTCCATTCAGTCTCACATTTTAATTTCGTGAGTAATCGTTCTCCCTGATTTTTTTTTTTTTGTTTTTCTACACAGCCATAATGTGTAATTGTCGGAAAATATATTTTCGCTGTCGCCAGGTAGCTTCAAGCTCTCTACAATAAATAAATAAATAAATAAATAAATAAATAAATAAATAAATAAATAAATAAATAAATAAATAAATAAATAAATAAATAAATAAATAAATAAATAAATAAATAAATAAATAAATAAATAAATAAATAAATAAATAAATAAATAAATAAATAAATAAATAAATAAATAAATAAATAAATAAATAAATAAATAAATAAATAAATAAATAAATAAATAAATAAATAAATAAATAAATAAATAAATAAATAAATAAATAAATAAATAAATAAATAAATAAATAAATAAATAAACAACTTTATAGATCTGCCATGACACGCTAAATTTTGAATAATTAGTAAATAATAACAAATAAATAAACTTAGTTAAAATGTGCCAAGAGATAAAAAAATCAAAGTTAGACTTGTTGGTCACCCAAAATTATATGTGCAAAGTTATGTTTACACGTTTTTTGATGTAGGTTTAAACTTATTTTATTTCTTGAAGAAAAAACGATTGGGGAGCAGGCAACACATATATGAACCCCTATCGTGATGCTGAAATCGATGTTAAGATTTTGGCTTAATTTAAAATCAGCGATCCAAATATATATTATTTATCACTCGGACATTCAAAATATAAATATTGGCCCTATAATGGGCAAAAGGACGACCAGTAGATTCGAACTCACTACCTTCCGTTTCAAAGACCTTGAACATTCTTAAATGTCAATCAATTCTTTTTGGTACCCACGAGCGTCTTTCAAAATGCAATATTGATGGCTACAATGTTTCAATTAATCGTTCAAGTATACGACAGGTCAATGAAGCTAAATTGCTTGGTGTTATTTTTGATTCGTCATTGACCTTGCAGGCCCACATTGACAATATATGCAAAAAAGATTTTACAAAAACTCGGACTTCTGAAGTGCAACAGTTCTACCCCAAGACAGCATGAAACTACTGTCCAATGCTATCATTAAACCCCATTTTGGGTATTGTGATATTGTATAGGGTAACTGTAGTGCAGGACTGCTTGACAAGGTGTAAAAGCTCTAAAAACGTGCGACTCGAATACTCACTGGTGCCTCTTACTTAGATCATACCGAGCCCTTATTCCAACAACTACAGTGGAATACTTTATATGACAATTCCAAATACCATAAATGTATCTTAACATATAAGGCTTTACATGGGAAAACGCCCTCGTGATAGATTGGTCTTTACGAGTGACGTTTCCTCACGAAGTACCACATCAACCAGCAAATCCCTCCTATATGTCCCTAAACCTAAAATTGATATATTTCGCAAACGTTCCTCCTAGTCGGGCCCCTTCAATTGGAACAAACTCCCGGTATCTGTTCGTCTGGAACCATGACGGGAAACGTTTAAAAGGAGCTACTGGAATACCAAGCCTTGAATCTATCTATCTATCTATCTATCTATCTATCTATCTATCTATCTATCTATCTATCTATCTATCTATCTATCTATCTATCTATCTATCTATCTATCTATCTATCTATCTATCTATCTATCTATCTATCTATCTATCTATCTATCTATCTATCTATCTATCTATCTATCTATCTATCTATCTATCTATCTATCTATCTATCTATCTATCTATCTATCTATCTATCTATCTATCTATCTATCTATCTATCTATCTATCTATCTATCTATCTATCTATCTATCTATTTATCTATCTATCCATCCATCCATCCATCCATCCATCCATCCATCCATCTATCTATCTATCTATCTATCCATCTATCTATCTATTTATCTATCTGTCTATCTATCTATCATCTATCTATCCATCCATCAATCCATCTATCTCCATCTATCTATCTATCTATCTATCTATCTATCTATCTATCTATCTCTTTACCTATCTCTATCTATCTATGTATCTATCTATCTATCTATGTAAATATGTATGTATGTATGTATCTATCTATCTATCTATCTGTCTATCCATCTATTTATCTATCTATCTATCTATCTATCTATCTATCTATCTATCTATCTATCTATCTATCCAAAGACCCATGCTTCTCCACTACGCTACCAGGAGTTGTACATGTTTATGCGTATATACATTTATGAACTTCAAAACGTTCATCCATTGGTGGGGGGGGGGGGGGGGTAAGAGAAATATAAATGTGGGACACGGTCATTTCAAATTCATCGTAACATGAATTAAAGCATACTCTGTATAATACTACATATTTCAATAAGACTGATAAAGTTTCAATATAAGCTCAAAGCTACAGGAACCCGTCGCCTTTCGAATGTAAGCTATCCACTGTGACCATTGTGCCACACAGGTTCTTGACAATTTCGGTCAGTTGGCAGACAACTAGACGTGGTGCTATAATCGCTGCTGTACCATAGAGCTAAGAAGAACATGTAATTACCATGAAAATTCAGTTAATATTGGTAACAACATACACATCCGTTTTTCAACACTTTAAGTTTATTATGATTTAAAGAGAATATGCGATGCGAGTCTGATAATAATGCTTATACTATTACTACTGCTGATAATAATAATAATTATAATAATAATAATAATAATAATAATAATAATAATAATAATAATAATAACAACAACAACAACAACAATAACAATAACAATAACAATAACAATAACAATAACAATAACAATAATAATAGTAAATATAAAACTGATAAGGAATATATGATGATAATAATTTATTGCACACCCATTCTTTTGGGAAAATAAAATAAAACAAATACATCTAAAAAAATATAATAAGGAAGACTGTCATTTTGTTGAAGGTACGTTCTCCACAGTATAATAACAGATTTCTTGAATTGATGGTAGAAAATAAATAAATAAATGAATGAATGAATGAATGAATGTATGAATCAATCAATCAATCAATCAATCAATCAATAAAAATAATTATAAATTATTAAAATAAATACATCAATTAATTAATAAAGAAACTAAAAAAATAAATGAATGAATGAATGAATGAATGAATGAATGAATGAATGAATGAATGAATAAATAAATAAATAAATAAATAAATAAATAAATAAATAAATAAATAAATAAATAAATAAATAAATAAATAAATAAATAAATAAATAAATAAATAAATAAATAAATAAATAAATAATGGAAGCCAAAAAAAAAAATTAAAAATTAAACAATCCTTGTGCATTCTAACGCATGCTGATTCGAATTCACCTCCCATACTTCTAACGTACACCGTCCTAGCCATTATGCCACTTATGCCTTTTTTTATTTTGAAAGCTCATGTGAACACAAAGGTTTACATACAATCTGATTTTGCTTCAGATTATGAAAAATGCAAATTACAATAGAAATGATCAGATATGGACAACCCTGAAGTACCAGAATGCTCTCAGCGGCGTTCGGAAGTCTTTTCCAGAAATGCTTTCATTGTAATATAAAACAAATAAAATGAAAATATACCAAAAAAGGCAATACAATTAATGCAGAAAGAATTGCAACTTTCTTAGAATAGTCCCAATAGTGGTGACTGTAATATAAAATCACTATATTATCATCAATAAAGCTCTAAAATTGGGTTTCATGGCTTCAATACAGAACAATATTCAGAAAATGTGAAATCGTGACAGTAAATATATACTTGTATGTATGCTTTGTTTTCTTTCCCTTAAAACAACCAGAAGTAAGGACAACATGCCGAAATATTATATCCAGAAGCTAAGGATAAATTTAGGACATACTGTATATTTTTGTACTGTGGGCTAATTAAACTCCTAAAATATAGCTCTTTTTGGGAGTTGGCTGCTCGCCTGTATGTTAACATGGATGAATGGTGTTTATATGTCAATGAATTATTGGCTATTATCAGCATTTCTAGTGCTTAAATATTGGCTATTATCAGCATTTCCAGTGTTTAAACATTTGGTATTATCAGCATTTCCAGTGTTTAAATATTGGCTATTATCAGCATTTCCAATGTATAAATATTACCATACATAATTCATTTGAATTGAGTCCGATTGGTATCAGGGTTGTTGTCGTGGACAAAGACCCACTCAAAATCTATCTATCTGTATGTCTGTCTGTCTGTCTGTCTTTGTCTATCTATCCATCTACCTCTCTCTCTCTCTCTCTCTCTCTCTCTCTCTCTCTCCTCTCTCTCTCTCTCTCTCTCTCTCTAGAGAGAGAGAGAGAGAGAGAGAGAGAGAGAGAGAGAGAGAGAGAGAGAGAGAGAGAGAGAGAGAGAGAGAGAGAGAGGAGAGAGAGAGAGAGAGAGAGAGAGAGAGAGGGTTGTGTCTTTTTGTCCAGAACCACTTCCTGGTAATCATAATCTTTTTCCGTAGTCCGAACTCTTTACACTCCATACGCTAAATATGGACGACAAACTAAGAGTAAGCTAAATAAGTGAAGCTTTCTTAGAAAGACAGAGCTTCAAAATAAATGCAGGATTCCTGTCAAACCAAATATAAATCCTAAATAGTATAGAACAAGTTCGGACAAGAATACTTTGACTTCACCCTGAACTAGTTTAAACCTTTAATAGCTGCAGTGGACACACAAGTCCAACCACATGCCAGTCTATAACTGACGTAGAAACGAACTGGGCCCATATATCCAATCACAGAGATTACAAAATAAGCAGGCACAGCCAGACACCGGAATAAACCAGGGAAATTCTTAATCAGTACCGCAACGATGGACATACTGTACTAGATATTCAAAACACACTCCATGATGACACCTACTCCTCACTCTGAATATCTCTAAGAAATCAAGTTTCATTTAGGTGTAAACTGTTACTTTATGTTTCAGAAGAATGAATCAAGTTTGTGACAAATGAGTAAATACTGCCAATTTCTGGCCAAGTGCTCAGGACAGCCTATGACTGACTCATGGCCCCGGTGTGGTTCGAATTGAGTTTTTTTTTTTTTTTTCTTTTGTGAGTAAAAGTGCACTCACACGTTAGCTTTTAATGTCTGAACAGTGAATATTAAAACCGAATGTTGCCAAAAGGTAAACTTTATTAGCCAAACAGACAAGTCTGAAATATCTAAAATTATTGAAATCAAATTTTCTAACTATCACTGGATATTTGCAGCAAAAATTATAGAATTTTGTGATAAAAAAAAAACTTGCTTGAATCCTCTTGACTCAAGTTTGTTGTAAATTAATTTGGTTGTGGATGCAAAGTCCTGAAATTTAGAACAAATGCAACACATCGGCCATAGTTGTTTGGAAATAGAAAAAAAAACTTGGTAGAGACTTAACCACAGGAGGTACTTACCAAAGTTGAAGTGGATAACGTTATCATATTCGAAGGAATGAAAATGTGAATTATTAACAGACAGACACATATGGTTGCACATTTCAGTTGCAGAAATTCGGTTAGGTGTGTGAACCTGTCAAAGTAAAACTGCCAACTGGGTCTGAAAACTAACTGCACAAATGCAGAGACAGAAGTAAAGATTGAACGTTAGGTCAGAGTGTGAATCAGGATGTTGCATTGTTTATGAACATGCAGAAAAAGAATCCCCACACAATACAATGTAGAAAATACATAGGGTCGATATACTGCAGGCACCAAAATAATGCAGAAGCCATCGCTACTTGCACCAAGTGCCGCATGTAAGGACACTCGAAATCTTCATGCCCAAAAGAATGGACGTGCATCAAGGACAAAAATAACAAGGGCACAGGAGTTGTGTACCAAGAGTGAAATCACTGTTATACAGGGACACCCATTAAGGTAGCGGAGGAGATGAGCCGCGCGCAGCGGTCCCACGACTTTGACGTTGCATAGATGAAGTATGTTTTACATTTCACCCACAAAACTATACATTTTATTCGTTGTTTAGACAACTAGATTTATTAAAAAGAAGTTTCATATCGATACGATAATTTTCAAGGGTTTTATACGCCCGTTTACAAGAGGGTATCAGATTTGACATTTTGTCAGCATTTATTTAAAAATAATCGATGCAAATGTGTATTACCTATGTAAAATTAAAGTATACACCAAGAGGCAGGAACCGTATTTTTTGTTTACAAATAAAATACATAATAACAAAATTATCGAAATCTTTGATCATCATTTTAAACGTCAACAGCTACTTCACTTTGTGAGCTACAGAAGTCTCGGAAGGGGACATCAACGGGAAAAAAAACGGTTCCCAGGTAATATATTCATGTTTCAAAAGACGATTATTTGAAGCAGATCGATCAATTAGCTTTTTATTGACGCTGTCCACAAAATTGATTCATAAGCAGAAAATTTCATTCCGAGATATCGGCGTTGAAAGATTTGAGGCCCTTTCTTCGCACATTGTTGGCCATAATGACAATACAGCTTTCCAAATTCGGCCCGTTTTGGTTTTAGTACTTCGTAGAAAGGTCAATCAACATCTTTGATGTATAGTTTCCAACATACAATGATGCTTATTGGCTTAAAAAAAAAAAAGTTATTTACCCCAATGAAATCAAATGCAGCCACACTCGTTTTCCACGCGAATGGGACAGCTTCAAGGTGGATTCGAAAGCGGACTAGCCACGTGACACGAAGGGGCCATCACCTTGACCCTAGCAACATTGTTTGCATGTGGCGCTGCTTGAACAAACGGGTTGCAGTTTCACAGCTTGCTCTTGTCAGAAAGCTGCCCGGTAGTCAGGAGTTGCTCACTCGCTTCTCATCACCTTGGATCAAAGAACAACATGGCTTATAAACGGCATGGATGGGACATTCGCCAGAGATTGCTTGGTCTTGACGGAGAGAGGTCTATGTCGTTCTGAATGTAGCTTATAAATGCTAGATAGGCGGTCAACATGGATGATCGTGACGTAACATTTAAGACAATAGTCCTGTTACTGATAAACAAACACTCCGAGGATAAATTATACTTCAAAGAAGAAACAAAACAAAACAAAACAAAAAAAACCAAAAAAACAAAAAAAAAAACTAAAGCGAACGTTTCATATGTGTTGAGAATCAATTAGTTTCAACGTTGTATTGGTGATGAAACTGTATTGCTAGATTGAATAACCTAATCCATTGATTTGCTGAAGTAGTCGTTGATCAGACCCTGACGGTTACATAGCAAAAACTTTGTAGGTTCGAGTCCCGCTCGTTCCGAACATAAAATATATATTTTCGGCATTTCCTTAATGCTGGTGGATTCAAGTCCCCGATTCTGGAAATAAATGCCGACTCAGTAAATAAACTGCATAACCATGTTGATATGGCACACGTACATAGCTACCTCCATTGAACCATTCTTTATAGGAATGGGGATTTGGTCGAGTGGATATGTGCGTTTCCCATTTCAGCTAGACGACAGATGCCAAAGGTTGCAGGTTCCAGTCCCGCTCGTTCCGAACATGAAATATATATTTTCGGCATTTCCTTAATGCTGGTGGATTCTAGTTCCCGATTCTGGAAATAAATGCCGACTCAGTAAATATACTGCATAACCATGTTGATATGGCATTCGCACATAACTACCTGAACCATTCTTAATAGGAATGGGGATTTGGTCGAGTGGATATGTGCGTTTCCCATTTCAGCTAGGCGACAGGTGCCAAAGGTTGCAGGTTCGAGTCCCGCTCGTTCCGACCATAAAATATAGATCAATATAATGCACCATACCACGCTCAGGTGTAAGGTGATGACGCTACACTTGGTGCGCAAGGGTAAAACTTTCTTGCCTGCCAAGACCGAATGTGTTGGCTTACCTGACGATACGCACTTCAAGCGCAATTTAACAATGGCCTTGGCTTGTGCGTTTTTTTTTTTTTTTTTTTTGTTTTTGTTTTTTGTTTGTTTGTTTGTTTTTTTTTTTTTTAGTTGTTGCCGGGAGCACAATAGAATACGCCAAGCAATACGCCAAGCCTATTTCATTGGTTCCTCCTCATATTAGCGCCTTCCTTGTGATAAAGAATGCCATTCACTTTGTCATGTTTTTCTCGCGTATTGCCATTCGAAAACTTGCAACTCATGCACTTTTTTTTTTTTTATTTTGTGGAGATAACTAGCCCACTGAAGATAGTTGGCTCACCCTTGAACTGCAATAAACTGATCGAGACACAAAACCGAAATTTCCTGATGGGTTAGTGCGGGCGAGTGCTATCGGAACATGCCGCGCACAGTGAGACCAAATAATTTTATATGACCGATCAACCAGCTAAAAGCAGAGTGCAGAGTCGCTTTTCGCAGTCATTTAACAGTAATCTGATTATTTTATCCCCCTGATGGTCAAATTTTTAGAGCTTTTTTTTCTGTCCCCTCGCTCAGTGTACTTCGAAACACCCCCGTATGAAGTGGGCAAGTCCGTGCATGTGCAATGTGCCAGTCTTCCAGTTCCACAAACTGCGACAGCGCTACAGACGATACCAGTTTTAGTGGAGGCGTGTGCCTGATATAAATTTACTTCAAGGTTAACATTTAATGCTATTCACCGTTTCACATTCAAGTAAAGGCACATATGATTATTGAAGGCAGATATAATTATTTACACTAAATCGAATCCCCGCTTTTATAGTTTGTGGCATATTTATAGCCAAGTGGTCCAGTGTCAGGATTCCTCAATCGTCATGTGTATTTTTTGCCAATAAACATTAAAAGCAAATTGGTCATGGATAAGGAAAGACTGTAGAAAGGGTTGTAAGCCTTTATAATGTATACAATGCCATGATTCTGAGTAACGATTAACGCATAGGATGAAATCGCCTTCATTGAAAACACACTGAGGCACACGTCCATCGCCAGGTGCCGTTTTGACAATCGCCACCTTTTATCGTCCCTTATTTTTCATTTTTTTTTATCACACTCTGAGAAGGAAAACATGTGCCCATCGATTTAATTATCTACATGGCCATTTGATCACCACAACAAACCAATTAATCAGTCCTAATCTTGTCAAGCAGTTTATACAAGAATTGGTAGCAGCGCACCTCAAAATGTCACAGTTGGTCGCTTGTCGTTGCTACGGTCCTGGATTGTGGAAAGCACCCGACTGCTATCCAAACTTTGGCGGACTAATTAGCATACATTTGTAAACAGACATGCTCATGCTGCAGCCAGCTAAAACATGGTCATGTTTTTTCCCTTTTCTATCACATAAATTTTGCTTTTTTTAGTATTCATGCTCGGTGACAAGAAAGTTAAGGTGCCAAACTTTACGGAAATGGAAAAAAAAAAAAATTCTGTCGGGTCACGATTTTGCCGTTAAAGCCTAATCCCCTCAGCTACCTTAAGTCAGGGTGTCGAGACACTGTAAAGTCAATTGTTATATACAAAACAATATGGACATGTAAACAAAACGTTATCAAACAGGTAATACAGCCCCAAGATGCAGCCGTCTAGAAACAGAGCGCAGTGAGTTTTTCGCAAAACACACCAAATTCTTCGTATTTTCCAATGCTAGAAAAGCGTCTGGGAATGACAAGGAGAAACAAAAAAGTAAAAAAAAAAAGAAAAGGTAAGAAACCTTTAAATCGGCTCTCAAGATATTCGCAAAAAACAGTGACCCTGTGAAGAGGTCTGACGCAGGGCAGGTTAAATGTGGCACTGGCTTGACATTTACATGCATAACAGCAGAAAATAACGCTATCAAAAACTCACTTGATTGAGTGTGCACCAATCGATTGTTAAATACATAAAGAATGGAAATAATCCTAACATTTTATGCCTGCTGTCTGTCAATGACATCAGTCAGGAGACAAAGTGTGAAGAAATGTTGTGTATCTGTGGTGTCACATAGGGAATCCACATGTTTGCACAAGAGGCTCATTTTACGTCAGATTCTGAGCTTTTTGAGAACTGTTAGCTCAAAGACAAGTAGGTTCATTCCTGTGGAAGTTATAACTGCTGCAGTACTTCTATCTTTGCCACTGATATTGTAGCTTAAGGAATGATTGCTAGGCAGAAGCCGCTCGATGGGTGCCACGTCCTGCTCAAAGCCAAAATAGGCAAAGACACATACTGTCTGGTGAATAATTATGGACCAGATGATAGGAATAGGCCAAAAAGGTTCTTCAGAAATGTCATTTTATACTGAACTTAGGGTAGTTGCTATTTCATTGGTGGTGACCTGAATGATGTTATTGATGCCAGTAAAAATATATATTCAACAGGTTAACACTCTAAAAGCTGAAACTGAGAAACTGGAATTACAAGGGTTGCTGGTTTATTACAGATGTCTTGACAATAGAAACTCGACGTTCAAATCAATTCATTTGGAGTCGATTTGCTAAGGAAGGTAAAAACATACCAAGTAGCATACACTATTGGTCACTAAAAATTGCTATATGTATACTTTATATATATATATATATATATATATATATATATATATATATATATATATATATATATATATATATATATATATATATATATATATATATATATACATATATATATATACATATATACGTATATATACATATATATATATATATATATATATATATATATATATATATATATATATATATATATATATATATATATATATATCTGATCTTGAAAAAGAACAAAGCAAAAGTAAAAGATATACAAGACAAAGCTTAATATCAAAAACCACAAGAAGCTTTCTTTCGCCCTACAGCTGTTACACTACAAAAGGAGCAGGCACCATTTCTTTGCTGTAGAAAAAGCAGACAAACTTCTAATGTATAAGGACATCGGAAACTGAAAAGAATATTTTCTAGGGCATATTCCTGTCCTTCTCCCCTAACCACGCACAATTATTCAGGGATTCTGTCTGGGTTACAACAAAGCTTATTCCCAAGACATCTAACTGCCTTATGCTGTGTAAGAGCTCCCTGTACCTTACGATTTTTGTTAGTATATAGGTAAATATTTACTCTTCAGTCTTTTGTCCTCTTGGCGTTTATTATATGTTCCTATGTGTATAAGGTCAATCTGTACAGAACAAAATAAACTTTAGTATGCCCCGCCAGCACCTATTTTATGCAAAGGAGATCTGTACATTGCATTGAAATCGGTACTTTAAGGGGGAAATGTGGCTACACACAAAAAGTCCTGTCGCTTGGCATGCAACCACACAAAGGACGGGTTATTCAACCAGCGATCACAGTGTATAAACCCCAGTCACCTTCATCTCAGTTGTCAACAACGTAAAAGCTAGGGGAATATCCTGTGCTGTAGGCGATGTTATGTCCTAAGATGTGCAACCCACACACCATTATTTCTTGTCCCTGCTAAAAATAGAAAAACAGAAAACAAAAAAACAAAAAACAAAACAAAACAAAACACAGACAGACAGACAGACACACGCAGACAGACAGACAGACAGACACACACACACACACACACACACACACACACACATATATATATATATATATATATATATATATATATATATATATATATATATATATATATATATATATATAACAGTGCCAGCCATTAACTTGCTTCGCCCCAGGTCAGCTCATTCTATCCCGGTAATGGTCAGCCACGATTTTCACCCAGGCACAAAAAACTGAAGAGTATATATTTACCTATATACTAACAAAAATCGTAATGTACAGGGAGCTCTTACACAGCATAAGGCAGTTAGATTGTGAGCCGTTAGTGATGGGGATTCTACGAAAGTTTAGGATGAGTAGCTGGGAGGCTGGCCGGATCTGTGGGATCAAAAGGCAGCTGGGTAGGATGTGTAGGGGGAGGGGTATAGCATTCAGGGAGGTGCTGCAGGAGTTCCTTGGTAGGAGGGAGTTTTTTGCTGGGGATGGTCATCAGTCAGATAGAAGGAGATATATTAGGGCAGGCTTACAGTAAGTGGGTGCAACAGCAGGAAACTAGAAATCCCGGCGTGTACTAGGCAGTCTCTTAGGAAAAGTGTTAACAGTAGGAACAAAAAAAATGCATGGATGATGAGTAATAGAAAAGCAAAAACTATGAAAATAGGATATTTTCATTGCAGGGGATATAGAAATAAAGTCTCAGACAAAGGAGGCAAGTTACATGCCCAGGAGGTTATGGGCCGACAGATAGAGTGAGAGAAAGTAGACAAAGGAAAGGAGAAGTAGTTAGGGCTTTTGGATATAAACAAAGGTTACAGTGGCACAAGATATGGCAAGATTCATGGGAAGAAGCAGACGAGGTGAAAAATGAGATGCAGTGAACAGGAATAAAGTCAAATAGAAATAGGTTAGTAGTAAGTGTATATATGTGTGTTGCAAGGGGTTGCCCAATGAATAGAGCGACCAGAGTTATATGATAAGATGAGAATTACCATTAGTGAAATTCAGCAGCAAGGCTACCAAATTATACATGATAGCTGGTGATTTTAATGGGCACATAGGAAATGGAATGAGTGGATTAGAAAGAAGGGATAGCAGAATCAATGGAACTGGAACTAAATTGAGGGCCTACAACTTTAAAAATTGGATTGCAGGAATGTAAAAAATAGCACAGAGAATGAAGGAGATGTACAGGAAATAAATAGGGACCTTATCAGAATGATCGTTAAGGTAGCACAGGAAAAGATAGGTAGAGAGGAAGTCTCAGTTGAAAACCTAGGATATAGAATAGACCCAGAGTTGAAAGGAGCCATAAAAATAAGGAGGGTTAAAATAGAGCATGGCGATTAGCCTTCAAAAAAGTAATCTGAATGTGATACAAAAGATATTACGCGACAGTATGTGGAACGTAGAAGGAATATAGCTGAGATGCAAGTACAGAACGAAGCCAGTAATAATAAACAAATGAGAATAAAAATAATGGAGAATGGAGGAGAAGGGTCAGTTATCTTTTGGAAACGGGTGATTCGGCGAAAACAGAATAAAGCACAGGAAATCACACACAGAGGGAAAAAGACAGATAACAAGGAAGAAATACTGAAAGCCTTAATGCAGCATTGGGAAGAACTCAATAACCCACAGTGGGGTCAGGGAAGAGTACCAGTGTGTCAAGCAGAGTGCACACAGGATCAATCGGATAGGAAGATGTTTGGCATGATCAGAATTATAGAAGTTAAAATGGCAGCTGAGCAGATGCAGTTACGCAAAGCTCCAGGACCAAATGGTATCTTAACAGAGTTCACAAAGAGATGGCCAAAAGAAATTGAAGATAGTTTACAGTTGCTTTTCAATGGGGTCATTGAAAAAGACAAGTACCGAAGGAATGGAATAGCCTTATGATTCCATATATTCCAAAGAAGATCCCAGGAGGCCAATTGGACCAGTGTAGGAGTAATGCAATTTCATCAAATGTGGGGAAAATATTCAGTAGGATAATGTACATTAGACTAAGTAGAACAGTTGGAAGGCTTGATCTTCTGGGAAAACTTCAGAAAGGCACAAGGGTAGGTGACCACATCTTCAGATTGACCCAGGTGTGAGAATTTGCAAGACAAACGTGCAAGAAAACCTTCGTTGTTTTTTAGATGTGGGGGAATCCTATGACAGCATATGGAGAGCTGCCCTATGGGAAAATCAAAGTGGATTAGGATTTGGTGGAAAAAGTTTCTAGAAATTCTGAAAGTGTTGCATGCAGATGTAGACTGTATACTCTCATTAGGAAGGGTAGAAGTATAGAATGACCGTTTGAATATAGGCCTAAAGCAGAGATGTGTGCTGTCCCCAATTTTGCTTGCTCTGTATTAAGGAGTTGGGGGATCAGTTGATGAAGTGTGATAAGGAAATAAGGGTAGGTGATCTAAAACTTCAAGGTCTGTCTTTTGTAGATGGCATTGTGCTCATGGCAGAGTCCCAGAAAGAACAGCAAGATCTATTTAACATAGGAGGACAGTATAGGAATAAATGGTGGATAGAGTTCAGTGAATATAAGAGTAGAGTCATGACTCTTGGGAAAAAACTAGATGCCAATGAAAATGGAGAATTGGACGGTTCAAAATTCCAGAAGGTAGAGAAAAGTGGATCGAGTTTGGGGGGGGGGGGGGGGGCTGATGAATTTGAATACACATGCAGTAAGATAAAGAAAATGGGTGAAGGCATATTTAGGTACCACATGGAGAGGATTAAACAGAAAGTAAGCTGTACGAAGGGAATGTTGAAAAGTACGGCACTAAATGCAGTTTCAACAGAGTGTACAGAGCAAGAGTATTATAGGATAGAGTTGCACTACCAGGGATGATTTATGGCTTAGGTGTGATTTTTGTAAGTGAGGGGGATATCCAGGGAATGGAAATATCACAGAATGAGATGGGTAAATGGTTACTGGGAGCACCATCATGTACAGCTACGTAAGCTGTTCCAGGAGATTTAGGATGGAATAGAATCACAGACAGGATTACCGAAGCAAAGTTAAAATATTGGGGGTATGTACAAGCAGTAAGTGAAGACCAGGGGTGCAGGAAAGTTAACAATGAGGTAGTCAAACAAAAAAAAAAAAAAGTGGGGAAAAGACATAGATAAGTTAGCAGAGAAATTAAGTTAAAAGGAACTGGCTAGGTAGTTTATTGGATATTGATTCAGGGTTGGCAGTGAAATGTAACTTAATTGTTTGTACGCTTTCAAAGTGAGGAGTAGGTGTCATCGTAAAGTTTGTTTTACATTTCTGGTGCAAGACGACCATTGTTAGGATTAACCTTAATTTGTACAGTTGGTTTAGCTGCAACTGTTTATTTTTGCAATCACTGGGACTGAATATAATGCCCCAGTTTGTTTCCACTTCAGTTACACACTGGTGGGTGTTTAAACTAGGACAGGCTATCCAGATGGAAAGGGTTTATATATTGGTTCATGCAGGGGCAAGTCTAATTGTTCTTATCTGAACCTGTACTATACAAAGTTAGTAATTATGGTTTGTTTGACAAATATTCTTCTTTGATAATGAAGCTCTGCATTTATAAGCAAAACCCTCACGTATTTAGATAATTCATCGTTTGCCACGTTCATATTTATTCAATATCATGTGTGTTGTCTTTGAAGAATATTTAGCTTAAACAAGGAGCCGCTTCTCAGAGAGACATGTACGGGTACTCGGCTACGAAACATGTTCTGAGTAGTTACCCGCTGAAGACCCTTAAATTTTGGGGGGCTAATACAGCCTATGTCATTTTTTTTTTTACAGAGGGACGTGTGCAATATGGACAATAATACTTCCATGTGTATATAGGTTAGACAGGGACAGGTTAGCTTATTGGGAGTAAAGAGGTGCGGAATGGGGTAATGACTACTAGGAAGTGGTGTTTGACAAAAAAAAAAAAACAGATACAAATTTATGTTATAGTGTGATGATTGCAAGGACGAGAAGGATAATTTCTTCGCTCTATTTAATAGAAATGTGTAATAGTTTCTTCACAGCCGAGGTAAAACGACATGATAATAATAATAATAGAACTCAGAACTCAGAACTCAGAACAGTTTATTCAATATGATATGAAATGGGTTACATGAATTTCAACGTTTGTAGTGACAAAGTGGTAATTAAGCAATAACCAAGAACTCATAATTGAACTAAATGATATTAGGATGACCTTGGCTAAGGATTCTATGATCCGCTATCGCCAAGGCCACCTTTCGGTAAAATTATAATTAGCAAACAACTGGCAAAAATATTAAGAACAGAGATTAGAAGCTTAAATATACAGGGTAAATATAAAGTCACTTAATTACCACAAACATAACAGTGTGCAACTGTACAAGTGTCTTTATATTGCTTCACGAAGAAAAGCTTTATGTAGGTTGCAAAACCATTATAAGAATGTGTGAAAAATTTATCTTTGATACAGGGTTGTGTGTTTTTTAAGAGGGTTGGAAGGTAATACCTAATACAATGTTTTGTCGAATTTCTAGAAGGAATAGGAACCTGGCTGTCATTTCTATGTCGAGTGAAATATCGGTGAGAAGGTATTGTAGCTGCAAATATGTTGTTAAAGTAATCAGGGGTTTTATTTTCTAAATATCTATAGTAAAATTTTAAGGATCTTAACTTAAGAATATCTGGTACTTGTAAGAGGTTTAACGTTTTAAATAAAGGATCCGTGTGGACATTATATCTTGCCAAGCAAACAAGACGAACAGCCTTCTTTTGAAGTTTGAAAATACGGTCACACGAGAAACCCCACAGAAGAATGCAATAATTTAGATGAGGAAGAAAAAGAGAATTGTAGATTTATAATAGAATATCCTGCGGAAAATAATTTTGTGTTCTTTTCATAACACCCATAATTTTTGAGAGCTTATTTCCAATTTTGTTAACGTGTGAGTGCCAATTTAAGTTTTCGTTAACTCGTAAACCTAGGAAATCAAAATCACTGGTTTTGTAGATGGGCACATTCTTTATTTTAAGATTTAAGGTGAAATTTATTTTTCGTTGAGGGAAATGAAACACCATATATTTAGTTTTAGCAATATTTATAGATAATTTGTTGGCTGACAGCCAATCACAAACCTTGTTTAATTCGATTTCTATGCTATTTGATACAGAGTCAGTGTCCTTGAGAGGAAAATTGAAAGAACTAAATGAATTGGTAAGAGTCGTGTCGTCTGCATAAAAAATCGATTCAAATTTTGAAGATGCCAAATACATGTCATTTGTGTAAATTATAAAAAGAAGAGGACCCAAAATAGAGCCCTGTGGCACTCCAGTTGTAATGGATAGGCACTTTGAAGAAACATCGTCGAATTTGACGTATTGTTTTCTGTTTGTGAAGTAATTTCTAAACCAATTTAAAGGGGTTCCTTTGATACCGTAATAATTCAGCTTATGGAATAGAATTTCGTGGTTCAGAGTATCAAAGGCCTTTTATAAATCTAAAAATATTGTGACAGGTATGTCTCCAGTATCAAGAATCTGAAGAAGACGATCTGTTAATTCCATAGCAGCAGTTTCGGTGGAGTGCAATTTTCTAAAACCATGCTGGCTTGCGTAGAAAAGCTTTTTTGATATAAAAAATTCATACAACTGATTATACACCACTTTTTCAAAAACTTTGGAAATAGCTGGCAGAAGAGAAATTGGTCTATAGTTATCCAATAAAGAGTTATCGTCTTTTTTTATAAAGAGGTAATACTTTTGCTATTTTTAATTTATCCGGAAAGATACCTGTGGTGAGAGACTGATTGACAATTAAAGCTAGAGGTACAGAAAGAGAAGTTACTAAACCTTTCAATAAATACATAGATATCCCGTCCTGTCCGGAGCTAGTCTTGGGTTTAAAATTTTTGAAAATCATAGAAATATCATCTGGAGATACATGTGAGAAAGTAAAATTACAATCGTTTGGAGTTGATAGATAAGAGGTAAAAGGTATGGAATTACCATTATTAACCTGTGCAGCTAAATTGGGACCAATATTGGTAAAAAACTGATTAAAACATTCGGCAATTTGGTGCTTGTCAGTTATAATTTTGCCGTTAATTTTGAAAGCCAAAGGAAATCTATTTTTGAATCTATTACCATCCATGACAGAGCGAATTGTGTCCCAAGTCTTTTTTACATCATTTCTATATTTTGCAAATTTTGAATAATAGTAATTCCGTTTCTGTTCACGGATACATTTGTTGAGGATTTGATTGTGGGTTTTGAGATTAATTTTCGTAGGGCCATACAAAGGTGACTCGTGTGACGTGCATTTTAATTTCTTGTATAGATTATCACGAAATTTGATAGATCTAAGAATGCTGTTGGATATCCAGTTATTTTTTTTATGCTTATATTTGTTGAATTTAATTTTTCTTATGGGCATATGTTTTTCTTTGGCCTTGGTCAAAATAGTTTCTAACGTGGAGTAATTAATATTTGGGTCATGATGTGAATTTGTATCAAGTAATTGCATAATATTACAATTATTGATCTCATCATAAAAATTATGTACAGAATTAGAGTCAAATTTTTCAGCTAGAATATATTTGGGAGGGTTTTCTATATTTAGAGCTTGGTCAATGAATGTAAAACAGGGCATGTGATCTGATATATCCGTAAGGACAATGCCGGAGAGACAAGACTTTTTACAATGCGAAGTATTACAGAAAATGTTGTCTATCAGAGTGGCATTCCTTTCAGAAAATCGGGTAGGAAAAATAATTTGGGGCACAAAACCACTATTGAAAATCATGTCTAGGAAATCAGCATATTTTGCACGTGTGTTCATTTTTAATAAATTTATGTTAAAATCACCGACTATCATTTCGTCACCTGGTTCACGGGATATAGTTTCAATGATTGGGAAAATGTCATTCATAAAATTTTCAATGTCAGCATTCCTGTCCCTGGGTGGCCTATATACAATACAGAGGGCAATTTTTTGCGTCAAACCGTTACCATATACATCTAAGAATTGACCTTCCCATTTGTCGTTAGGATTGTAGAAGTCTTTTACGTTGTACTGAAAATCTTTATGGAGATAAATCATGAGACCACCGTGAGAACTACAAGTGGCCCTTAATGGAATGGATACATAATCTGGAATATTTAGATCTGATACGTCCGGCGAGAAATCTCCTAACCATGTTTCCTGAAGGCAAATTGCACTAAAGGTGAAATTACATTTTGCGAGTTCATCGAGAAAAATGGTCAACTTTTCAAATTTGGCGTTCAAACTTTGAATGTTTAGGTTTAAAACGGAAAAATTCTTTATAGCAGATCCAAAATAATCCATGAGATTTTTTGCCTCAACGTATGGTGAGTTCGATTCAAAAGAAATTGTATTTTCATTATCATCAGAGTTTTGTAAAACATTTTTTAGGCTGTTAAGTGATACACCGCCAAAGTTCCTTAGAATTTCATTGTCAGGAATTAAAGAAGCAATAATTGAAAATTTTGTTATAAGTAACTAAACACTTCAACACTAAACCTGGTGAAACATAAGTAGGTAGCTTACTGTTTGAGCAAATACAAATTATCAAAAAAAGTGGAATTCTGAAACAACAATAGCAAAAAATAAGTGACATATAAAATATCACAAATATATAAGAAGTTCGTTTCATCTTCGAAACAAAGGTGAATAAAAGGCAATACAGTTAATAAAGTTCGTAGAGTCGCAAACATTCATGTCTTAAAGGCACCTTCTGTGGTGGAAAAAAAAAGACAAATAAGGAAAAATGTATATTGACGCACAATGAAAATGGTCATGCCTTACCTTTACAAATAAGGGCAAGTAATCAATATAACAATATAATTAATTGCGCTTCAACATTATTTCATGCTGAGGTATACGAAGTGTAGACAAAGGATAATAATAATAATAATAATAATAATAATAATAATAATAATAATAATAATAATAATAATAATAATAATAATAATAATAATAATAATAATAATAATAATAATAATAGAAATAACAATAATAATAATTATAACAACAACAACAACAACAACAATAATAATAATAATAATAATAATAATAATAATAATAATAATAATAATAATAATAATAATAATAATAATAATAATAATAATAATAACAACAATTTAAAAAAAGGGATGATATATGTTGGGTATGCATGAGATAAATTACGTAATGTAAGTGCTCTCTCTCTCTCTCTCTCTCTCCATCCCCAGAAAGCATGGACCTTAATTACATTCTCAAATATTCTTTACATTTTTTTTCTTGAGCGAAAACACACCATTCGAATGAAAGAGGTCACTCGATCCTGGTGCCATTGGTGGCAAGTGCCCAGTTCTTTTCGATATGGGGTCCTTGCGTAAAGTAAAATCGAGGTACGAGAGAAAGAATGGCGACAGGGAAGACAGCTGAGGGTCCACCCAGTCAGATGAATTTGTGTTCACCGTGCTTGGATAATATATTAATTCGTCTTCTAGTGTTCACACAAACACAGTACCCTTGGTATATTATACTTCCTCTTACACCCGACCTTGTAATTAATAACATCTATCAAACATAGCAAGTACTAGCATGCCATTGTATGGTAGAACGGTATGCTTAACGTTGAAAAACGGATTCTGAAATTTTATTCTTTGAGTATGAATACACCTTTCAAATATCAAATTGGTCTTTATATACACAAGGAAGAAACAGTTATTTGAGGGATGTTCTTGAAAACGAGGTTTGCGAAAGTACATTTCAATCGCAGCGTAATAAAGCATCAATAAAGATAAATGCAAACAAATGGATCAGCTAAATTTCATATTTGATAAAAAGGGGAAGAAAATTTTCGAAAAAAGGGATTAAATCACTTGTTGTATAACTCCTCCAAATGTGACGCTGGCTTATGGAACTTGTTCCCAATTAATCTCTTTAGACTTTTATTAAATAACATTCTGTTGCACAATAAGGTAATAAATTACACTTATTTGACGATGGCAGTTGTGATCAAGGAAGTAATTGTCTATCAGTTGGGGAGGCGCCCAATGGTAACATGAGGAATAGGTGTACATCAATAATCAAACGACGATGTGTCACTATATATATACATATATATATATATATATATATATATATATATATATATATATATATATATATATATATATATATATATATATATATATATATATATATATATATATATATATATATGTTTATATTGCCCTCAGGATGTAACGCGGTATTGACACAAAAGAATATGCATTAGCTTCATTGTTTCAGTAGAACCGAAACCTTGGCGTACGAATGACAACAGATCCTGTTTGTCGATATGTTCGCGATACTTTATGCTAGCTGCACTGTCTTGTTTGTAATAGGTAAATATGTAATTTAGGTGACAGAAATGGCTAGAAGATCGATTGCTTGTTGTTTCTAAAATCAATATATATATATATATATATATATATATATATATATATATATATATATATATATATATATATATATATATATATATATTTATGTATATATTTCCTTTTGTACTACAGATAATGCGGAATGTGATGGTGTTATTCATATTAGGAGGCTGGAAAATGCAACTGTTGTTTTACACTGCCACCTGTCAAGGGAAATGACAAATCACAGCATGTTATCTTGGGATAAGACTTCAACACAAAGTCACACTTGCCGAAAGGACTGTATTGTTCATGTTGCACTGCGTGGTGGTGCACTCTCTACTAAAATTGCACCCCAGTTTGTCGACCGGTTCTCAGTTGACAAGATACACGGGTCCCTGTCCGTGACACATATTTCAAAGTCAGACGAGGGACAGTATCGCTGCACAGATGTTGGAAAAGGATCACAAGGACCTATCTACCAATTGACTGTTAACAGTAAGTGTAAATCTGTGTATCGTACAATCAATCCAGCAAATATAATCAGAAAATTGACTTAATGCGACAGTATTTGTTCTGTAATTTCATTGTGATGATGATGATGATGATGATGATGATGATGATGATGATGATGATGATGATGATGATGATGATGATGATGATGATGATGATGATGATGATGATGATGATGATGATGATGATGAGTAGTTTTATACAATCACCCTTTATGATAGCTGGTCGCTGTCCTCTTTAATGGAAAAAGACGCTGCTTTTGATTCCATTGATTCCCGAGCGAAAACGATACCGCTGCCTATGAAAGGTATGTATTTTCCGGCTGTCGCAAAAGGAAACAAAAGATACATACATGCCTATACATTTTAATCTCTATACATGTATAAAAGCATTACTTGTCGTATCAATGTAAACTTGTAGAAATGTTTGCTCGTAATAATTGTATCAAATCATAAATGAACCCACAATATGTATTGGATTTTTCTAATAACATCTTATAACTGTGTGTTACAGACTCCTGTGGTTAAATTAACAATGGTGGCGTTTTTCCGCCTTTCTCGAACTCCGATCACTATGCCATTTTTTGTACCTTCTTTTTTATTATTTTCCCAACGACAAGGCATACCTGAGAACCGGTAGGGACCTAATGCGAGCAAACCCTATGGGAGCTTAACGAAGTTCAAGAACAAGCCCCTTGGAAAGTTGGCTTCGGTTTGTTCGACAATCTTGAAGAAAAATTTGAATACTGTTCAAATTTATTAATAGAAACCGCTGAGGGAATCATTCCATGTAAAAATGTTCTTATTCGTGTCGGGGACAACCCTTAGGTCATAGCTTATATTTAACTCCTGATTAGACGATGAAGCTACGCATGGAAATGATGCAGAAAACCATGATGATGATGATGATGATGATGATGATGATGATGATGATGATGATGATGATGATGATGATGATGATGATGATGATGATGATGATGATGATACTTAATGTAAGTATTGCACAGCCACATCTTATCGCCAACGGTTCCTTTCCTTTTCAGGAGAAGACGCTGCTCTTGTTTCCGGTGTTTACCGAATGGAAAGCGTGCCCGTACCTTCGACTGGTATGCATTTCTCGTCTACTACGAGGGGAGACAAAAGATACACACATGAATTTATGCACATATTTTCCGCTCATTTACGTGTCAAGACGATGCTATTCAAATCATTATGCTTAACAAGCGCCTATTTGCATTGTTCTAAAATTCAATAGCAAGCTGAACCAAACTATAATACAAGAATATATATATATATATATATATATATATATATGTATATATATATGTATATATATATATACATATATATATATACATATACATATATATATATACATATATAAATATATATATATATATATATATATATATATATATATATATATATATATATATATATATATATATACACGCATAGAATATCCATTCGAATCGTATAAAAGTTTGCTTTCCTACGATAACAAAAAACAGAACAATGTGATTTTATCTCAATTACAGAAACTCAACAACATATGCAATATAGAAAGCCTTATACCATTTAAATAAAAATGACAAGCTTCGTTTTAATGCTGCATTTTACTACGAACAATTTTAGCATCATATATCCTTATGTGTCAACTATTTGTCGGTCTGGTACAGATTTTTTTCATTATATAGTTCTTTGTTCTTTAATATCATTTATTTATTTATTTATTTATTTATTTATTTATTTATTTATTTATTCATTTGATTATTTATTTATTTATTTATTTATTTTCCATGGTTGTTTGTCTAAATTTCTGTCTGTCAATCCATACGTCCATTTGTTTCTTGCTCATTTATCCGTCTGCCATCCGTCCATCTCTACCACTGTTTGCTTGTCTGTTATTTCTTTGTCCGTCCCCACAAGTAGGTGCATCCATAAGTCACTCCTTTTGCAGTATAATTATATCAAAAGCCATTCGTGCACAACTGATTCTGTTCACAGATGCCACAGGAGGACTCAATGCATCAAGCAGACGACCAGGTACGTGAAAGACAATCAGGTGCATGTGGTTGACATATGAGCCAACGGTAAGCATTGTCTTAAATAGTTGAGGTTTGCTCAATGACTGCTGTAGTGTGTAACTTACCAGAGTTACCAAAATGGTCACACAAATCACAAGCACCCACTTTACTTGGTGTACATGCGACACTGTGTGGATTAACTTCTCAGCACATCGATCCCTGTCGCACAGTGCGTCATTACGTGGCAGTGGCACAGAGAATGTAACACTCGCAGAAGGCTGGTGTTCCTGCAGGAAGACCGTTGGCGTGCTGTCTGTCAGCATTCATAGCTTGTCAGCATGCACGGCTTGGACACGGTGCTCCTGTATGAATGGTTGCCTGGAGATGGATATAAAGAGATGACCATTCATGATAGCTATCTGTGTGTAAAGTAAATTTAAAAAAAATGTCATGATAATGTTTTCCCTGTATGCATAAGCTTTGGCCATTTGTCTGCGGTTGAGCCAGGACTTGATATTCTACGCCCTCCCACGGGTACATATTTTTTGCATGGATGTTCCGAAACAGGGCACAGAAGGTGTTGTGTTCCTAATATCTGGGTCTAGTTACCGTAAAGAAGGGATTTTTCACAAGCTTTCATGGAAATATTAGAATCGCCAAATTCACCATTTCTAAAACTGAGAAAGGCCATGTGAGTTATTGTGGTCCATGTTGTGATCACAATAAACAGACAGGCACAACATTTGGCATGTTATATGCCCAGAGTTTTAGCTATAGAATAGATTATCATATGGGGTACCCTTGATTTTAGTTGATTTATTAACAAGAACCCAGAGTGCCTCTGGCTGACTGTTAGGTAAGTAAAAAGGGCGAAACACAAACAAACATATTTCAATTAAATTTATGCTATTGCGCTGTAAGAAATACGTAACATTCCCCAAGTCGCATAACGAAATCCACAAAGTACTAATATTCTTAATGGTGTCCAGTGTCTGACGATATCAGAAACTTTCCATTCCATAAGTGGGTCAATTATCGCCAATTAGGTATGTAGATTAAGTAAGTGCTGTCAACAGGCTTTCTTCACGAAACGTACAGCTAGTAAATGCAACTCATTTAATATCTTTGTTGAACAGGGAAACAAAAAGGTCAACCCACCTTCTCTAGAAACAAATCAATAGAAAACAACCAGCAAGTTCATATTTCCATTTATTTAGGATTGTTTCATTAACCTGACAGGAATATCTGGAAACAAAGACAAGTGGTTGTATCTATTTTGATGTGACAGAGGCATAAGAATTGTATTACTAAATATGTTTCATAGAGACAAGATGATTTTATGAACATGTTTTCACTATATTTGAAGCTCGTCTGTGCCAATCAACCGAGAAATATGTAAACAGAAATACCCATTAACGATTTTCGGGAAAAGGAATTATGCACACCAACAGTCATTTGAATGGGATATGACCTGTGTAGGTGGCGTTCCAGGTTTCTCCTTCTTGGTAACCACCCGTTTTCGCTGGAGATGCCTGGGGTAGAAACAAAATCTGCTTCTTTCATTTTTTTAAAAGTCATGCGTCAGTGAGCAGGTTTTGCCACCACACGGAATAGGACGTGCATCTGACCTACTTTGTAAGATTAACTCAATGTTGTATTTTGAATTGTAAAAATGTTATTCTGTCTGCTATTCACTCTGCCGATAATCCGGGTGTCTATTGTTTCACCCATTTGTCTTTCGTGTTTAGCTCACTCTCCAACACCAAAGATATGGACAACATTGCACGAAGAAACGCAGTTCTTGAAATACACGATGATTGGCATTGCAGTTATGTTTGCAGTCATTGGACTTGCTGTCTTTTCATGTATGACGAAAATATGTGCTGGAGAAAACGGTTTGTGCTTTGAAGTTCTCTCAATTTTTTATGTTATGGAATGTATGCATAACTTTGTGTCAAAAACCAATATTACTTATTTCAGGCTCCTCCGCGCCTTTGAGTTCTGAGTTCTGAGAACCACTCTGTGGTAAACTGATTTCAGAGCACTGAGTATAAATACTCAACTCTCTGGTTTCTATATATCTATTGTAAATGCCGAGATAAAGGTCTAAATTGAACTTTTGTGGAAATATGATTTGCAAGTATTTAATGGAGTAATTACACATACCGTTGAAAATATCCGTTGCGACCATGATTGGTGCATTTGAAAAATGGTTGCAATGGTCAGGGGTCGGTTGTCACAGGGAAGTGGCCTATTGCACACGTACTTGAAGATTAAGGGCCACAAGCTGTCATCTAATCTGCGCTGATGACAAAACGTGATTTTAAACAAGAAACAGACATGCGTCGTTACATGTAAAATCCAGCATGTCATAATAACAAAATAAGCATTTCAGGAAACGAAGGACCCTTAAGTACACTAACCTGAATTTCCGACCCTATTTGCTCGAAGACTAAAACGTGGAGATGAAAACTTCGAGAAATGAGGCACGTTCAACGAAAAAGTAGCATTACACAATATATATATATATATATATATATATGTATATATATATATATATATATATATATATATATATATATATATATATATATATATATAGTCCACTGCAATCTGTATGATTTTATGTACTTTCACTTTCTCCGAGTTCAGGTGATTTACTAGTAAATTCATTGTAATTCGTATCTTGAGTTTCATGGTATATTATGGCTGTAAGTATTCTGTATTCTTCCCAGTAATGGGGTTTTTATAATAAATAAATAATGAGGATTATAATAATACATTAAGACACATAAATATACACATAATGAATATATATATATATATATATATATATATATATATATATATATATATATATATATATATATATATATATATATATATATATATACATATATATATATATATATATATATATATATATACATATATATATATATATATATATATATATATATATATATATATATATATATATATATATATATATATACATATATATATATATATATATATATATATATATATATATATATATATATATATATATATATATATATATATATATATATATATATATATGTATATATATATATATATATATATATATATATGATTGCATCTGTTTTTTAAAGCATGTATACAGGATGTTTGACGTATCAAACTGGCAATATTCCTAGTGACTCCAATGCTGCGGTTTTTCGCAGTGGTCAGAGAACTTTTTATGGCTTTGGATGTTTTATTGTGCATACCTCGGTAATAAAATGAAAAATTACAAGATTTTAGATACGCAGATCAAATTACGATGTTCATATAACTGTTTCAATCAGACAGCTTCGATGGTAATATATTTGCTCTAATAAGGTGTTTGCTAATTAAAAACATCTTATATATATATATATATATATATATGTGTGTGTGTGTGTGTGTGTGTGTGTGTGTGTGTGTGTGTGTGTGTGTGTGTGTGTGTGTGTATTGCATGCGTGGGATCTTAAATCAATTGAACTCATGCAATGATTCATTTCTTTCCCAGAAAATGGCATTAGAATCAGGACTCTTTTTAAGGGAAAACCAGCAGAATATTCAGATATTAAACCTGCAACTACGGTACAGGTCGAACCGTACAGCAATCTTCTATCAGAAAGAGCCATGTGCATTATGAAAGGACAAGAATGCAACGATATGTCAAATGGTGGAAGACAATTCAATGTAAATCGCGATTCTGCCAATGCACATTGTACACCCTTGTGTGACCCTGATCATATTTCAGAGAACTTTGGTAATTCAGGTTTACCGGTTCGAAACGAGACTACCCCAAAAAGACAAGAAAATCGTGAAAATGTTGACAAAGATGACACTGTTAATTTCTCTGTGTGTCCTCTGTCAACAGCAATAAATAAACAATGTCAGGATTCAGCATCAAACAGTAGAGCTGTTGTCTCATACAGAAGCAAGAGACCAAACCTTAGCCTGAATCGGAATTCACAAGCAAGTGACGGTAGTGAGTTCAGCCTCCCCCCCCTTTCCAGAACACCATGAATTCGAGGATGAGATGAACATGAACTTGATAGAAGTAAAAATAGAATGTATGCCGGACACATTAGTAACGAGTAATCTACCAGCTGGGAATATGCAACTGCATAGCGTTCTACCTGTTGACCAAGAATTGTTTGCTTGTGAAGAGTATAAGAAAATGAACATAAGACCGAAGGAGGCCAGTCGATCAGCGAGCGATTTGTTCTCAAGTGACAGCAGTGATACATACGGGGCAGGGATGTATACAAAACGGGTGCGTGAGGATAGTTATGGCAGGGAATCTAGTTCTAGCAGCAGCAGTGATAGCGTTTATGTACCTCCAGTTGAATGTATCTTCATCAATCCTAGCCATGCTAAACAACAGCCAGGGAAACGTTTTATTGGACACAAAAAGTCCGCAAAAGATGCGAATTCAGATGCTGGCACCGTTTTGATGACGTCCCCATGTCATAAAGTGATTGACGCCAAAAAGGGCAGTGACAAAGATTCATCGAAAACGTGTGGAAAATATCCCGATTCTATCAAGACAAAAGACGAAGACAATTTCATAGCTGCTTTCTCCCAGCAAGGTGGCAAACACTTTTCTCCAACGTGTGGGCGATTAAAACGTGTTGTACCTAACCAACTATTCCGTGGAACGAATACTGGTATCAAAAATGATGCAGGACAAATCACTGATAAAAGTCCTGACCAACTGAAGGTTTATCACGACGAAGACAGTGATTCACCTGGTCACAGTTACGAAGATATTCCAGAGAATAATTATGAACCTCTGGAATAAAAATTGAAAAACCCAATAGGAACACCGCGTGAAAAAATAAGTATGAAAATACACTATAATCTATCATTGATTATGAAAACTTAATGCTTATGATCTCGTGTTGTATCAGATGCACAGTTTATAATAACTAAAATGTTTTATGCTACAATGTTAAGTTTAAATGAGGATTTGGTTGTGCAGCAAGCCATGACCATATGTGTATACAAATTTCTTTATTATTCTTCGCAAGCCCATGGTGGAGCAAATAGCGTCAGGTCACTAAGACCACAGCTTTAGCACAAAGAGCAATGGAGAACTGTGACGAGAACGTCGGAGTTCATCTTACATAAGATAAATTTGATCAGGACTGGTTCCTTAGTGTTGAGAAAGCATGGCTGAGTTAAGATGGATTGAATGTGGACTTTGTGCTGCGTTCTGTATTTTATGCAGTAAGTATATATATATATATATATATATATATATATATATATATATATATATATATATATATATATATATATATATACATATATGTATGTATATGGTTGGTCAATTTTCCCTGTTTCTTTAAATATACAGAATTGGAAAAAGGAGGTTACGGCATTTAGTCTGCTTTTTTTATTCAGATGCTAGCATAATCTTTTGTTTTCATATTAGAGTATTTCTCACTTATATACTGCTCATTTGTATTTTTTTTGAAATGGCTCCATTTGCTGGACTAAAAATGTTGGAGTTTCCCAGTGTTTCTTACATTTTAATCGCAAACATTTTGCTGGGCGGCGTCAAAGTGATTTACTTTTGGTTCACTGCTTTATTGCTCGTATGGAAGTCAAAGGGTTCGTCAGTTTGTAACCAATGAAAGTGACTCTGACACTCTTTCCTCATAACATAAATTACCCCCTTCATTACGTACGCGAGATAGTGGTGGGCAGGATTTCCGGTTACAGACAAATAATCCGTCTATCCTTTCCGAAGTTCAATTGATGATGTTTCTCACAACAATTTCAAAAGCAATGTGTGTTACCCTTGTAATCTGTCTCTGTTGAACCCGTATTTTTTTTTTCACGGTGCAACTAAAAAAACACGTTTATTATACATTGCCCGAACAACTCATCGAGTATGTTCCCCCCCCCCAAAAAAAAAGAAAAAATATATATCAAATGATTTATATTTGTCGGGCGTCCAGTCAATTATCTTGAGAACACGATATTTATCATTGATCCTGTCGTTAAATGATTAGGATCAGACACTCATACTGGCGGAAATAATGGTAAACAAATACAAAGCCCATTTTGCGTCGATTAAGCCCGCATTTGGTTCAAAATATAGTGATACAGGTATACGTATATGCTTCTTTTTTCCGTCAAAGTCTGGCGAAGGCGCCCGCAGATGTAGTTCATCACGTCTACGGAAAGTGTTCAAAACAGTGTGCATTTTTTCTTTCTTGCAATTATTTTCTGAACAACCAGAGGTGCATTTTTTAATATTTTTAGATTTGGTTTGTTTAGTCACGAATGTGCAGTTTGGCTCAACTGATATTCAGTCAGCTTAGCTTATTATACGACCGGTTTCCTGTTGTCCACCCATCTTTATTTCCAGAATTTCATATTTTCAACTTCTCGCTACCGTTTTCTATATCAGTTTCAAGCTTAAAGAAGATATACCTTGAGTGAGTATCTGCAAATATGTAACAAACACATTAGGCATAAGTGATTTATTATTATTATTATTATTATTATTATTATTATTATTATTATTATTATTATTATTATTATTATTATTATTATTATTATTATTAATATCATTATCATTATCATTATCATTATTATTATTATTATTATTATTATTATTATTATTATAAGTAGTAGTAGTAGTAGCAGTACAAGTAGTAGTAGTGGTGGTGGTAGTAGTAGTAGTAGTAGTAGTAGTAGTAGTAGAAGTAGTAGTAGTAGTAGTAGTAGTAGTAGTAGTAGTAGTAGTAGTAGTAGTAGTAGTAGTAGTAGTAGTAGTAGTAGTAGTAGTAGTAGTAGTAGTAGTAGTAGTAGTAGTAGTAGTAGTAGTAGTAGTAGTAGTAGTAGTAGTAGTAGTAGTAGTAGTAGTGTGCAGAACAATCTTCCCCCATACTGTCTGGCCAATTGGTTTGAAATTCCATGCATCCCTTTTAGAAACCCTTTATCTTAATCGTTGAAAATGTATAGATGATAATTTCTTTTTTGGTTTTGGGTTTTTTTTTTCTCGGGTAATCCTTAGTCCTTGCCATTCATGACACCCTCTCCATGGCCACCTGACAGATTTTTTTGAAACTTGAAAATATTTTTCCTATCGTTCCCTGATTTTTAGTTATATTTCATGTTTGAGTATGTATTAACTGATACATACATCTCCATTATTTACCATGTGGGCCAATGGTGGCAGTACTTATAAATTCCAGTTTTCTTCTTTTCTAAGACTGTCAGCCAGATTCACTTTAAACCTGGTAGAGTGTACCTTGGTTACGTGTCTCCCAAATGCTTATGCAACAATCATGTTTGATTTTTATGATTTTTGTTTTTGAGAACCAGATTTTTGCAAAACCTTGAACATTCTTGTTTTTCGGAACAACGCAGCTACCTGCTTCAAAATCGTATCAGCCACACCTTTGTGTATGAGAACAAGATTTATAGAAAACATGGGCTATTTGATTTCATTAAGAAGGACACATGGCCAAAAATTTCCCAATTTGTGCATGTAGCAACTTGAGTAAGTTGAAAGCTATTTCAGCTTGGACTTTGAAGCTGGTGGTCCTCTCTGTAGGCCACATTTTAACGCGGTATCAGTCACCTTGACTTCAAGGCGGTATAAATAATGTTTTAATTAAACTTTTCATCATAAGCTATCAGCGAAAGAAACTTTAATTAAAAGTTATTTTAGAGGAGACATAATCAGACCAGACAATGTTGTTTAAGGTTTTGTCATTGGAGAATATATGTATTGAAAACAAAGTCGCGCTCTCTTTGATTACTGCGACTGATTTAGATATAGAACAGGTGACGCTGAAAAAAGACGGAATGGAACAACACCCGGAAAAAACCACATACAATAAATCAATGAAAAGGCACATATTACATCAGCAAAGCTGAAGCATGTTCACTTCCGGGAGAATACCCAAGAGAAATAACCAGCAGGAAACATAGCGATAAGGTCACACATGACACAGTGGCATAACCTCCCTCACAATTAGTCACTGGTGGCCTATTTTTGCGTTTGTGTAATTGCTTTCATGACGTCAGAAACAACACCCAGTAACTTCTTTATGAATGTTAGTGCCCCTTCCTATGTCCTTGCTCTTGGCAACATAGTATACCTTAAAACTGCCCAAGTCAGATACATTGTCCGTCAACACAGGAACAGTCCGCAATGAAATAGCAGCTGAAGTAAAGTGTTTAAAGATGTTGAAATCGATATACAGTCTGACATACATTTCAACTTCCAGGCAAAGTTGATATCACAGGACAAAGGCAGTGAAGAGTAGGAGGAGGAGGAGGAGGAGGAGGAGGAGGAGGAGGAGGAGAAATTTTGGAAGAATGTAGGCAAGAAAGGAACATTTTGTTAAAAGAAAAAAAAAGTGTGTCCTGTGTAGAAAGAAGCCTGGGTTTAAATGTTTGTAATGCCATTCTAATACCTGTGACTAAGTAGTTTTACATATAATTTAAGCCAAGAATCAAGACACACATGAAAGTAGTTTTGTGATCTTGTGTCTGTGACGTCTCTGGCAAGCCAACAGGGCCATAACGCATAGGTCTTACGCGTAGCCGAGTCTCCACTACACGTAGTCGAGGCTCAGCAACGCGCAGTCGGGTAAACCAATCAGATTGCAGTCTCTACTACGCGTAGTCGAGCCAACAAATAAGATTACAGTTTCCACTACGCGTAGTCGAGCCAACCAATAAGATCACAATCTCCACTACGCGTAGCCGAGGCTCGGCAACGCGTAATCGAGCTAACCAATAAGATTACAGTCTTCACTACGCGTTGCCGAGAAAATGTTTTTCTAGAACGCGTCGCAGAGCCTCGGCGACGCGTAGTGGAGAAACTATGCCTCCCATAGCGTGTAGCCAAACTATCCAATCACTGATGTTCTTGTAAACTGTATTAGACCTATTGGCTGTTTTAATATCAGGAATGATTGTAAGGACGTAAATGATTGGTTTGCTTTTCTTCAGCCAAAAGGTGGCATAAGTTGCTCCACTACGCGTAGCCGAAGCTCGACTACGCGTAGTGGAAAACATATTCTCGGCAACTTGTAGTGGAGACTGAAATCTGATTGGTTGGCTCGACTACGCGTAGTGGAGGCTCGGCAACGCGTAAGACCAATGCGTTATGGCCCTGTTGGCTTACCATAGACGTCCGGTTGATAGATGATACAAAATGACAATCAAAATGGACAAATTCTTGGAAATTGTTAAAATTGAAGCCTTCAGGAAAGAGCACGTCCGCCTGCAAAATGTGTATATATAGCTCACTATATGACTTTAAATCAACCGGAAAGATGTAATGATCGCTGCAAAACATTAATGTTCCCCGTCTGCATGTATACTATATGAATTTAAATCCATGTATACATTTTTAACTTTATCCCAAAGAATAAGATACAATTTCCATTCGATCCCTTGTTTTCTGTACAGGCAAATTTCTCACGAGGCGTAATTTCTGCACTATTTGGATATAGTGAGCTAACTAGAATACTATCGCATCCCTCCGGAAATCGCGTAGACTTCATAGCAAACTGGGCATAATTTATAAATAGTTTGATTGCCACAAAACTCCTCATGGCATATATGAAATAAATACCATCATATTGGGAAATGACCTATTGTAGCACAGGTCTATCTGCTTGCGTCAGGGTGTTACAATAAGTTAAAAGTGTCACCTATTACGGCGTGCTTTATTATTATTTGGCAAATAACGGATAATATGTAGCATGATTGTGCAAGATTGAAATTTGTTTGTGTATTTTGCTCTTTTTATTTCATGTTTACACGTAGGGTACATTGACCGGCAGGAACAGGCACAATATTGTTTAAACCTCCGACGGTCTGGGAAAAATCAGACAGGAGAAACAAGACTTTTGAAGAAGTAGCTGACATGCAAGTTACCTGTAATTTGCAGCTTTGTAGAAATTGTTCAGATCTAAGCAAATCCTCCAGAAACCTAAAGGTGTCAGTCCGGCCGGCTAGTGGGTCCAATTGAACAGACAAAATACTTTGTTTTTGTTTTATGTCTTCGATGTGTAAGCAGTAAACTTATTCTCTTCTAAATTAAGTGATTTTGCTTGTCTTAGGCTTGCCCCTAAAAAACAAATTATGTGTATACAAATTCTAGAAGCAGCAGCTAAAAAACTTCCTTACAGGCTTTCAGTAAAATTGCGATTGGATATGATTATTGGAAAAGTGACCATGTATTCTTTAAGTAAAGGCAGGGATCGAAAAATTCTTGTGTCTATAAAACTATTTACACTCCATCAACATCCAGTTTAAAAACATTTTTCACTCCGCAATCAATGTGTAAATATATTATTATTATTATTATTATTATTATTATTATTATTATTATTATTATTATTATTATTATTATTATTATCATTATTATTATTATTATTATTATTGTTATTATTATTATTATTATTGTTGTTGTTGTTGTTGTTGTTGTTGTTATTATTATTATTGTTGTTGTTGTCGTTGTTGTTGATGATATTTTCTCTCAATCAATATTATCCCATAAACAGAGGTGGATGTAATGAAAGAACTGAAAAAAAGAAGAAAAAAGCATATCACAAAATACAGAACAGAATACAATCAGCTTCATGCAGATGGGTGTTTTTCAGACACCTTAATTAATCCGCGTAGCATTGTAATCAAGCCATAAACATATTATGCTATGTGCGAATTGAATTATTATTTATAGAATAAACATAAATTAGCTTAAGACATAAAGCCTAAGCTCTTTTGAAATGACTTTTTGCAACTTTAACTATAATATTAACCCCCTCCCCTGCCTGGAAAAAACCCAAAAACAAATCAAAATTAAACAAAAACAAAAAGAAAAAAAATAAGAAGCGAATAAATAAAAATATACTAATTCTGTCATGGGATAGGCACTGCCTCTTACAAGGAAGTGAGATCGGTATCTCTGCAGAGCTCTAATGAAGACATCAGAATTCAATTTCTCTAGTTCATAATCCATGTTGGCCTATGGGTACCTTTGAAATAATTCATAGAAATGTTAATCTCTGCGCACGTCAACAGAACTTGCAAAGTCCATCATATAAACCCTATTCAAAAGTTTATGCAACATTTGGAACACTACTACCCTGTGGTGACAGAAACCAGAATGAGACTGGGTGGAAACCAAATCAAGTCCATATTCATTTATATGTTCAATTTGCTTACTTTTCTATCTCATATCCATCAATCAAAAACGCGTTTCAATACACATATTGTGTTGTCCTGTTTAGACAACTCAAGGACTACAACAATAAGGTAAAACAGGTCTTCAGTGTTTGATCCATTGTTGCAACATTTTCTGTGATGTAGTCTGTTCATATGAAACACGTTTTCATGGCCACATGTTTGATATCATCATACATGTATTACAAAATATAATCTGTTGAATTAATATTTTAGAACCAATCATTCATTTGGGTGTGAATTTTTTACTTCCGGGAACACCCCAAAAAAGAAAAACACACAAAAAAACCCCAGCAAAACACAAAGAAAACAAACGAAAAACAAAAAACAAAAAACAAAACAAAACCGAACAAAAAAAAAAAAAAAAAAAACCAAAAAAAAAAACAACAAACCAACCAAAAAAAAAAAAAAACCAAAAAAAAAAAAAAAAACCCACAACAACACACACACACACACACACACACACATTCACACACACACACACACACACACACACACACACACACACACACACACACACACACACACACACACACACACACACACACACACACCACCACCACCACCACCAAAAAACGAAGAAGATAAAAAACATGGTTCTAATACTCACGTTTCATCGGACCTTTTGACTTTTTGGTTTTTAGTCGTGATCAGGAAATAAGTTGTGCACCGATCAGCTTGCTCCATTCACAAGTCAACTGAGCTGTAGAATTAATATACCTATGACAGCTAATTATATATCCTTAAAAACCCATATTTAGCTAACTTGTTGCTGGGAGGTCCTAGAATGGATAGAGAGTAAACTAAGTTATTCTGGCTTTGGGTCCATTTCAGCTATACAGGGTATCAAAATTGCAGTGAGATGTAAATAGCAGCAATTAGGAAACGTCGTACACTTCCCCTACGTTGCGGTCCTACAGGTTTCCTTACAGAATTAAGCAATGGTTATATTCTAATGTGTTTTTATTTATAGATTTGAGCAGGCAAAGTAAGCAAATTCAACATGCAACTGAATGGGAACTTGAATTGGTGTTCAGAACAGTCTCATTCTGGTTTCTGTCACCAGAGGTCAGTCGCGTTCCAAATATGGCAAGCCTTTTCGATTAAGGTGCATTAACCACCGGAAAGCGTCACGGAATGCACTGTCAGTGATTGCTTGCTCCTAAAATGCATTTGCAAAGTGAAATCGTTGTACCGGGACATTAGTAAACGCTGTATGCGTGCACAAAAAAGGTAAATAAATAAAACTAGAGTATCACATGAAAAAGAAGACAAGGTAAAGTATACACACAAACACACACACACACTCACACATATGGTGGGAGTGGGCAAGGTATGACTGATTTAAGACTTGTGTATTGTACCTCTCTCCTGCAAGCCTCAGGTATACTATCATAATGCATTCACTTGTTCAAACGGAGTTAAGCCAGAGCTATCCATGATGTCTAAAGAGGAGTTAAGTGAAAGGTTTTAAATAGAAACCAAACCTGAGATGTCTTGTGCGATTGTGACTGCAACATTTGGACGACTGGGGCTTATGAATAAAGCCTAAAAAGGCAAAAAGATATGCAACTGCGTCTGAGATTTTTATTTAACCCTCTGGATATTGTGTCCACTTTAGGCTTTCATCTTTTTCATGGTATAATCATCATGGTTATCATCATTATCATGAAAGTTGATTGTGTCATATCACGTTTACTTGCGTTGAGACATATGGGGAGCTACACCCATGAGAGGCCAGTCATCATTCGCCACATATCTTTAAAACTTGCTCATAACTGCGTTGATTTTGCCCATGGTTTGGATTTGTAACGTGTTTGTTGGTGTCACTTTCTCAGTATTTAAGTACCTAACAAAAATATGTGATACCCGAATGTTATAATGAAGGTTGCATTATAACATTTTGTTTTTAATTTTATCTTTTAATCTATTTTTTAAAATTAAATTAAATTAAATTATATCTTTTGTGTAGACGTTTTTATACAATTTTTTGTTAATTTGACGGTTGCTCTCAAATAAATTTGCCTTCATTCACACAAAATTCCACACGACAAGGTACACTGTTCGGAAACAAGTTCAGTTCAAAGCCAAAAGCGATTCTAGTAAGTATAGGTATCATGATGTTTAATTTGCCAACATCAAATTCCGCGTGACCCACCATCCAGGGTTTCTAAAAACAACAAAAATGTCAGGAAAGGTGGAAATGTCAGCATTTTGACCAGCAAAAAGAGTACTAAGAACACTTGTCTCTGTATTTGTATTAAGCAGCTTGCAGAGAGGCCTAGGAATACCGGTCTCAATTTATGCTTTGGCTTCCCAGGCAGCTTACCGAAAAACACTTACAAAATTCCCACTGCTATTACACCCTAAAATTTTCTTTGCTACATCTTCCTGAAAAATTAGAAAAAAAATGCCGGTTTGGGGCTCAGTTGTGAATACCAATTCAAGTTTCCATTCACTTGCATGTTAGATTTGCTTACTTTGCCTGCTCAAATCTATATGTGAATTTTAGTTCCAAAGCTTAGATATCTAATCAAGTTCATAATCGTCGCCCTATCTGTTGAATATAGAACGGTTATAACCTTATATCTCTTTTCAGCTGAACTACAAAAATCAAAAAAAGATATGTGATTGAAACAAATGAATAACACCGATTTTAATGCCTGTGTCCCACTGACGAATTTGGCTCACGACGAGGGGCGAATCTGAAATCTGCGATATAGCCTCGACAAGCTGCGATATTTTAGCAATCAGTTATTCTCTCATAACCAAGACCTACGATCCTTTACAAATCGGTACGACCAAGAACGACATGGGTGTGACTATATACGATATAACTTCAATTGACCTCAACTAAAATGTTGTTGAAGGCAACTTTTAAACATCTTGATTTTTTTTTCTGCGAGGCAGAGAATAGCTGCAAACATAAACGGCATTCTAAGAACTGTTACGATGAGCTACATGTGCCTCCGATATTTTTATTTGCCCCTTGTCGCAGATCAAAATTGACCAGTGGGACACTGGTATTATTTGTACTCTTTCAGTGCCTGTCCACTTCAAGATGATACAGGCAATTTTTGGTGTAATGTCATTCCCGAGATAGGTTATTAAAGTAAAAACTAAGAGCGTAGATTTTACACAGGTGATCACCTTGAAACACGAGCTAAAGTGTATCATAAGCGGTCCGATTAAACTATCCTTATTTGAATTTGTCCCAAGACATACATCCCAAACCAACCAAAGATACGTCTCTGTGGATCTATGAACACCATTACATGTGTCAATAACAAGTGAATGTTCATTGCATATGGCGGAAAACTCCCAACACTAACTTAAATCACTGCAAAATGTGCAGGGAAGAAGAATTTTTTCCTGTTTTTGAATAAGCGTAGAAAGTGAAGCATGTAATGCATGTGGGGAGAGCTGTTGTACCAGTCGACAATGACTTGCATGTGAGCGGCATGCAGTATACAGTGGTACATGCGTATAGGGCAGTTTGTCACACATTTCCCCGAACACCACAAACTAGGTCTAGGGTATTGTTTTAACATTGAACTGTTCAGAATACCTAAGGACCTGGCCCAGTACAGACGTACATGCCTGGAACTCTCCAAGTGTTGTCTCCCTGCCATCACTGTGGACTGAACACGTAAGGCTCAGTATTCAGTCTCTGCCAGGCTGGTGTATGGAACATGTAGAACACAAGCACAACACAGCTACCACGTACAACCTAGAAACAGTGATTTAATAATGTGCACAACTTTTGAACTTTCTGTTTGGTCACGAAGACCCATCTTGGCATCTAGATACAGACAGGAAACAAATATAAGTGGTGAGTACCTTCTCCGACGCTTTGCAGTTCTTGCGTGCTGCCAATGCGGACATATGCTCCAAAAGAAGGGAGCTAATAAAAACAAGACCTTAACAATGATAACAAGAGATTGTGTGCTAGCACAACTCTCGTAATGAAGAGTGTGCTTAGGGACAACGTATTACAACAAGTGAAAGACATTGGGAATGCCAAGGATTAAAAATAGACTGAGTACAGCGCTGGACGCAAGACAACTTGCCGTGCTAGAGGAGTGGCTGGTGCCCTTCGTAGTTTCCATGCGAACCCGAACTGTGGGTTTCATTTTCGGCTATAAAGGTTCTTGGAAACAAAATGGGTCTCCCTGCAATAGATTTCAGTATGGCAGATCGCAAGACTATTGAAAAATACGTTACAACAATAATGGACCGTCCACATCAATCGGTGGTCCCAAAAAAGAAAGAAAAAGGAATATGCAAAGCACCGAGGCTTGCACTAAGTAAGCAATTACGGACATTTGACACTCTTTCCGACCAGAATGGATGTAGAATAACGACACTTTGAAGATCACCAAAGGAATGACATCTCAGAGTGAACTATTTTCTACATATACCAAAATTGCCACAATGATTTCGCTGACTTTTCAATGCAAGAACATGTACTATGACGGGTCCCTTTCAATGGTAATGCCAAAGCACTAATAAAGGCGCAACGTAAGCATGGAAGCTGGAGGTATAGTTGACACCTGTCAGTATGAACAGGCTTAAATAAATTTCGCTTTTACTTTTTTTTTTTTTTTGCTAGAAAAAAGAAAGACGAATCCATGGGGTTTATACTAAGATGAAGGAAATTGAACACAAAACCGTGGAATACCATCACTTTAAGATGGATAATCGCAACATTGCAGCTCAATTAATCATTAAAAACTGTTACATGGCTTCGATAGATCTTAAACAAGCGTAAAATTTGGTTTCTATGGCGGAGAATATCTGCGATTTTTGTGGATTGGGAAATTAACGAAGTTTGCGTATTTGCTGACTAGCCTTGCCTGCGCACCTGGATTGTTTACAAAACTGTTAAAGCCGGATTATTCCACCTTGAGAGAAGATGGAATTTCAGATTTCAGGTACACAGATCACAGTTTGTTGTTGGCACAAACTAAATAACCGTGCATAAAAGCAGCAGAAAGAACAAGAGAGCTACTGACGGAACTTGCGTTTATTATTAACATTTAAAAAAACGGCATTAAAAACCCATGCAAAAAAGAATTTTCTTTGGCTGTGTGTTTGTTTCCAAGAATATGGCAAGTTTCCTTGGGAATGACAAAAAAGCAATAATGGAGGACATGTATGCATCCGCTAGGAGGTGTGTTGAGAACAGGACATGCGTTGAAATAAGACAAGTAGGACATATATTGGAATTTATGGTGGTCTATAATGAAGGAGCAAATATTGGCCCCCGCCACTATAGGAATTTAGAGCTGGAAAGACTGTCGCTTTGAAACAAAAGAAAGGCAATTCCGACGCTAGCATGCAAACATAAAATGTCACTCAACAAGATATTTTATAGTGGGAATCTCGTGCACACGCTGTATTTCAAGCAAAATGGAGAGAGGTACCAGATAAATTTATAAGTAATAACTCGGGCCAGGAAACAGGCCTGAGTCCAAGTCCAGGAATCAAGGCCCCAAGTCTACTAAGCAGGCAAAAACATGCAAAGCGTCTCTAGCAACATAAGATAAGTCCGTGTTTTCTCTTTGCTTCGCTAGTCTGGCAGATCGAGGTCTGACTGCAAGAGCCTTGGTCCCTGGTGACCTCAATGTTATGACACTCACCTCATCTGTATCACCGTCAGTGTCATTTTGACTGAATCCAATGCTTAACCCTTTATAACTGAGACGGGCAAGACATACTTGTATATCATCATCAGTTAAAATTATGATGTTATCATTCTTTTCAAGTATACACTCATTATTATGTATGGCTGATAATAGTATCCGGATGAAGTGTGATTGTGTCTATCCTCTCAAAGCGAAGAACACTGGTCACTGATTGCATCTTGTACAAATTGGCTCCATAAAATAGTCTTATTTCTCTTCGGTTGTACGTTTGCTGGGATGAAGCAAGATGATAGTCACAGTAAACAAAGAAAACGCATGAGAGGTTGTGAATTTTAAATCTAATAATTTTCATACTAGATCATAATTTTACGAAACCACTGTTTCGTCTTACTCTTTAAGTATTCATTTTGAATTTTACTTTCAAACGGAATTATTTTCAGTGAACAGGAATGCAGGACTTAAAAAAATATGGTTAACTAGTATTTCTTTCACTTCCACCATAGGCATTTTTTTGGTGGCGACTTTCTGCGGAAGCCACCTACCTTGCCGATTTGTAGGCAAGTACCTATTAACACTTGTCTTTTTTCCATTACAGTCGACACCTCTTCACTCTTGTTTATTAGCTGGTAGTAAGATGGGATGCAAGATGTAGACCAATATTCCTCATATGTTCTCCGAAGCTCAACAGATGATAATTGTCACAATTTCAGATGCACTGTGCGTTATCCTGTTACGCTTCTTAGCTTGAAACCCTATGTTTACCATCATATATAATGTAATTAAAATATAATTAATCAAGATTATTACTCATTTCTTTCATAACTCAGCTTTGGCACGATATTAAAGATTTACCCTGCGGTTGTATTAAACAAAATGAGGGGGCTGTAACTGTACAAATAAAAGACAATGTCATAATTGATTTCCTGCGTCGATGAATGCCGCATTTAGTAAAATATCACTTAAAGAAACCCATATATTTCCTTGATTGCCCCATCTCCTGGCTAAAGAGCCCGCAGATGTACATGTAGTTCACCACGTCTTGTGAATGTTTTCCAAACAGCATGTAGTTTTTTCTTTCGGTCTTGTATTTTCAAAGGAAAAAGGCGTGGAATTCCTATACTAATTTTTGGGTTACCTAGGAATATCTAGGAATAGCTCAGCTCAACTGACGTGTCAAGCAGCTGAGCTTACAGAATAGTCAGTTGTCAGTCATCCTTCCATCTGTGTGTCCACAATTCATATTTTCCACTTCCCACCATCTCTTCCTAGATCCACTTCAAAATGGCAAGGGATATGTGTCCGATTAACATAGAACTACTGTTACCTTGACTTCACTCCAGTAAAAAATGTGACTATGTGTTTAACTTGACAGTTCATCGCACGTTGTCAGTCAATAAAACTGTGCTAAAAAAAAGGTCCATTTGATTTCCCATCCCAAGTCTTGCCCACGAAAATTTGGGATTTCTTACATGAGCAGCTCGAAAACATAAAATTCTATAATGTCCAACTGTTAAATAACTATATATATATATATATATATATATATATATATATATATATATATATATATATATATATATATATATATATATATATATATATATATATGCATGTGCATATGCATAACTCAGTGGATGAAATGGTTTTGGAAGTGATGTGGTGAATCCCAGTGGCGTCATCCTGCTCAAAAGTGATTCAATAGAGAGTGTCACCAGGCGACAGCTGTAGGAACCACTTTTTTTTTGTTAAATCTGTAGAGATGGTAGTTTCTAGCTCTTGCTCTGTAAATATCACATTAACACACATCCAAATTCTGTCGGATTTATCTGATCTAGAATGGTATATAAGTTAAATGCATCATTTCTAGTCATGATATTTTTGTATTATAGCAATTTATTTAGTTTGTGAACTGCTTTTCTGTGCATCTTTTCGGAATTGAAAATATACCACTACGTACATACAACCACAGGAGTTCTCACTTTTAAAAGACATTTAAAAGTCTATCATGTGAATTTTAGTTCTCTATCTTAAGTATCTGATGTTACAATGAAAATCAATATGGAATTTGAATCTGCCAAAAAGAGTACAGCCGATGTAACCCATATCAATTAGTTGAGCAATATTAAATAAATATGGTGAACAAATTACGAGAATAAAGGATCATTCATATCGCTAATAACATGTGGATTTAAAAAAAATCATGGTAATTTCAAAACTTAATGTACGGCGCTTTGCGTCCATGTGATGTTCCTGTTTTCCATTATAGGTACTTACCATTAGGTAACTTTATTGAACTCCACAAAATATACGAATTTTACGTTATTCTATTTGGCGCCACCTAGCCGCCACATTCAAAAATGAATGGGTGTTACTCTCATTCCTTTTCAGCAGAAGAAAATTGTATTTTACAATTAAAGTACTGAAATTATGCACTGAATTTGACACCTCTCCTTTTTGAGGTATATCTTCAGGAAAATTCGATACAATTTTTTTTAATGCTGTCGTATACTGATCTGATTAACACAGTATTATCATCGTATGAGTTTAGCCACCAGGTGTCATTCTCCGCCTCCTTTTTAAGAGATCTGAACATCCCCAGGAGTGCTGATCTGACCCAAAGTGAATGCAATTTGACTAGCATGCAGCCATTTGACAAACTGAGCATACAAGTTCCTATCTACCGACGGCAAATATAAACAGCTATGCTAGTTACTTTCCTTTTTCTTTTCTTTTTTTATTGGATATGGTAGTTAACTCTTGTTGAAGGTAAGCAGAGAAACACAGCCATTCTTTGTCGTGTATCTTAAAAAAATGTAGGGAACTGTTGGTATTACATCATTGTTATGCACAGGAGTTAGATATATGGCATGGTTTTTCGGTTTCACTTGCTTAACATCTCTGTAGAGGGGAGAGAGAGAGAGAGAGAGAGAGAGAGAGAGAGAGAGAGAGAGAGAGAGAGAGGGAGAGGGGAGAGGAGAGGGAGAGGGAGAGGGAGAGGGAGAGGGAGAGGGAGAGGGAGAGGGAGAGGGAGAGGGAGGGAGAGGAGAGGGAGGAGAGAGAGAGAGAGAGAGAGAGAGAGTAGAGGAGAAGAGAGAGAGAGAGAGAGAGAGAGAGAGAGAGAGAGAGAGAGAGAGAGAGAGAGAGAGAGAGAGAGAAACCCAGGTGATATAATGGAGTATGCTTTTACATCTTCTCGTATTGATGGATCTGTGCAGATGCGTTGTACAACGTCTAGATTACGGGCTCCTCAAGTGCCTTTTTCTAAGTAAATTCAAAACTACAAGGCGTCCTGTTGACAAAACAAAATAATTTAAAGCGGACAGCTGTTCGGTAGTTTTAAGCGTGATGCAGATTCAGGCACGCACCACACTTTGTGTTACTTGCCAGCCAAGGCATCTAGAGAAAATTATTTCATTTAAACCTATTTTTTTCAAACGTAAGCAATTGAGGTACAAGGAAACCCTCTATCTTATATATATATATATATATATATATATATATATATATATATATATATATATATATATATATATATATATATATATATATATATATATATATATATATTATATATATATATATGTTACACTTAGACTTCAAGAGAGCGACAAAGGGCAAATGGTCCGCACTTTTGCCGAACTAAAGAAGAGCACTGAGACCCTATGACTCAGAATTTCAGGTCAATACCTTTTTAACGGGCGGAGGAAATATCGGTGGCTAGTTAAATCCCTTGGTGATTTACCGAGAAACACTTCAAACGATTCCACTGCTATTATACCTTGGTCGTTTCGTGGAACAAAAATAAGGGCAAATCTGATTCTAATGTGTTTTACACCTGCAGACTTTTAACTGCCGAGAAACGCTCCTGCCTCTAACGTACTTAGACATTTCTCTAAAAAGGCCAAAGATCTATCTATCTATCTATCTATCTATCTATCTATCTATCTATCTATCTATCTATCTATCTATCTATCTGTCTGTCTGTCTGTCTGTCTGTCTGTCTGTCTGTCTGTCTGTCTGTTTATCTATCTATCTATCTATCTATCTGTCCGTCTATCTATCTATCTTTCTATCGATCTATCTATCTATCTATCTATTTATCTATCCATCCATCCATCCATCCATATATCTATCTATCTGTCCATCCATATATATATATATATTTATATATATATATGTATATATGTATGTATATGATTGCGGTCATACAGTTTATCGATTAGTTTGTTACAATGTTCAGGTACATTTGATTAAAAATATGAGGAGAGAATAAAAAAGTACTGTAAGCTAGCATTCTCAACTCCATAACTTGGAGGGACAGCACATTGCCTCAAGTCTTTAAAAGTATAAGGAAGCAAACAGTTGCATCATTAAATGGCGATCGTTATTGTACAAAAGTATGATTCGGAAAAGATATTGGTTCTATTGCAACATTTCTGTTCAACTTCAGAATACAATACTGCAAGACATTTCATTTTTTTAAAATAGTAGTGAATACCGTGGCGGCTCCTTAGTTTCTGCCTCATGTAATTATCACAAGCTGTCACATTCAAAACACTTTTTAATGAATCTGTTTTCTATTGCCTGTTTTCCTTTATAATAGTCATTATCAGGTATTGGCTTCTTGCATGCAGATGGAGGCGGTTGAACCATTTATGACCAAAAATACATTCAGCCTTGCTTCCCCATCGTTCGTGGACAAATGGAACTCAACCTTAAAAGAATACCATGCAAAATAGTAGAGCCTGACCGAACCCGAACAACCGAACCCGAGCTTACGGATTTCAAGATTGAAGTCCGGCTCAGGTTCGGTTTTTACAGTCACTAAACGTTCGGGTTCGGTTATCATTGTAAATGTTGGCAATAGAGTTAAATAAGAAGGTCACTGAGATTACTTTCTGTACTTGTATACACGTTAAACAATGCAACAAACGCTACTTTGCAATTAAGTGCGTCACATGGGTTACATTAATCGCTTAAATTACATTAAAAATAGTAATACCCCAGTGCAAAGGGGTAACAGCTACAAACCCCTGTTTAAATAAAGCTTTAAATAAGCATTCTCAGATGTCTAAGTTGATTTATGGCATGTTTGAATTGCATATACCGAATCCAATCGGTGCCCGGTTCGGAATCGGTAATGTGTACCGTGTACCGAGTACCCGGTTCGGTTTCAAAATACATGTTCGGTCAGGCTCTACAAAATAGCAAACTACATTTGGTGACCTACTAGAGTACGGTACTATTGTTTACTTTCGTGCACATCAAGAATTCACATTTGCTGCATGTGAGTTCTGAAATAGATACAGAATGGAATGGTTCTTTTCCCGAAAAAGCGCTGTATCAAATTGATAAGTTCAGAAAACCAGAAGATTTTCTCAGCAGGTTATAAATACAGTGACAACAGTGATTGTAAGCTGTGCACAACTGGTGCACCAGTTTACATTATTTTTTAAGCAGTCTCGAAAAGTACCGTTCAAAGAACGCAGTACCCTTCGGCCGTCTTCAATCTCTTTTGCTGTAAGTGAATAGGAATAGTGTCCCATAGTATCAGGTATAGTTACCTACCCAAATACTACTGTTGTACACTTGACCTTTGATCTCAAAAACATTAGGTCAAATATAGAGGTACAACCTTGACTTTCAACAGCCTTCTAGATCACCCTGTGCAGCTTCTTTTGTTTTAAGATCTAGATTTCTAGATGCACGTCACTCAGCAAACTTGTGACCCATGCGTGACCTTGAAAATTAGGTCAAGGTCAATTATGCTTGCAGTGGTGTACTATCAAATGCAATTTGAAAGTCCTGTCTCAAAAGCTTCTGAAGTTATAGTGGTATACAAAATTTCAATGAACAGGTCACTGTGACCCAGATACTTGACCTAGTGACCTACTTTTGATTCATGACACATTTTTTGGTTATGATACATGTGTGTATAAAATTCCATGTAACTGACTAAAGTGCTTCCTTACTTATACCAATACCACCGTTGTACACTTGACCTTTGACCTCAAAAAGTAGGTCAAATATAGAGCTATGACCTCTATTTTCAATAGGCTTCTAGATCACTCTATGAAGCTTCTTGTGTGTAAAGATTAGATTGCTAGATGCAGGATTTTAATAGCAACAGTGGTAACATTGCTCAGTATATGCAACCACTGTGTGACCTTGAGAATTACGTCAAGGTCAACTATGCTTGCCCACAAAGTAGGCTACAAAGAAGTGTACTATTATGTGCAATTTAAAAGTCCTGTCTTAAAAATTTCTGAAGTTATAGTGGTCAACAAAACTTCAATGAACAGGTCACTGTGACCCAGATACTTGACCTAGTGACCTACTTTTGATTCATGACATATTCTTTGGTTGTGATACATGTGTGTATAAAATTTCATGTAACTGACTTAAAAACTTCCTTACTTATACCAATACCACCATTGTGCACTTGACCTTTGACCTCAAAAAGTAAGTCAAATATAAAGCTATGACCTCCATTTTCAATATGCTTCTAGATCACTCTATGAAGCTTCTTGTGTGTAAGATTTAGATTGCTAGATGCAGGCTTTCGATTGTTACAGCGGTCACATTGCTTAGCATATGTGACCACTGTGTGACCTTGATAATTTTTCGTCAACATAAACTATGCTTACACACAAAGTAGGCCATATAGTAGTGTACTATCATGTGTAATTTGAAAGTCCTGTCTCCAAAGTTTCTGCAGTTATGGTGGTAAATCTACAGGACGGATGGACAGACGGACGGCGCCGGGTAAAAAGGCATTATTAGCTAGCAATTCGTACAAAACCCAAGAAAAGTTATTAATAAACAGTCCTCAATGTTGAAGCCATCCCTGGCCTCCCCAATACTACAGAAACGGGTCTGTGTGCACTAATAATACTGTATCTGTAACTATCCTTTTGAGTCATCTGCACATGGTTGAATCTAAGAAACTGACGAGCATGCTCCTTTACTGCCAGTGTGCTTTCGGTAAAGAAGTCACCAAGGCATTAAAACTGTATTGCAATAATAGCTTAGTTCCGAGATAGGGACAATTTTTGCCACCGGTGGCGCTGACTACTATGTTCCCGCGATGTCACAGACGTTACTGCAGGTCTCGGGGGACACTTTCAAGTCTCGCCATTTTGCCCCATTGTGTTAACACGGGAAAGTTGGTGTCATTTTTTTAACGCCGGTTATTTCAATAACCTACAATGTAACTCCAAGAAAGCATGCCAGTGCACAACTGTAAGATACCAGGGTGTACCTCAGATAGCAGAAAACACGGTCACTGTGAAAAATACTGACAAAAAACCTGAGACAAAACCTACACAAATCGGGGCCTGCATTGTGGCACAACTAACCATGCATTAAGTCACCCTTGATTGACTCGGTGAGTTCTGAGGGATTAGCCTGGGGCGCACTTCTGCCAGTGCTTTGAAGATCCTCGCGCTTGGCTGACTACTAACCAGATTAGCGCTTGACGGGTGCAATCAGAAATTAACAGTAAAGCACTTGACCTAAATTCGCAATACACCGTTTGCAAACTTTGTTACCTGATCACTGGCACACTGTAGGCCTTCAAGCATTCTCAGATCAGCTATTATTATTTAGTTAAGATTGGCGACATTAAACAATGAATAAATAAATATCAAATAATTAATGTTAAAGCCCTCTTACGCTGTACACTGGCACCCTCCGGTATGGATGACCCCTTCTTCCGTGACTTTTCCCCAGACCTGGTACGGTGCCTCGCCTTGCGAGGTTTGTCTTGTACAAAGTGCCTTCACATACAAAAGTTTGCATGAAACAAAGTTCGATAGCGCGTGTAACTTAACCCTATGGATGTGCACCTGCTCCGCAAGTTGGTAGCCCCTGAATTCGCGGCACTTCTGAACATTGTTGGGTGTCCAGTCACATTTGCTTATTAGGTAGGCGATGACATGGGGTATCTCAACCACTGGCATTGCTTTCAGGTCTTCTGTCCAGGAGGTTATCGAAAATATGTATGGCAAAGCCACCTTCTTCTTCCCATCGGGAAACTCCAATCGAGCTCTCCGCACGTCCATGGTATCATCTTTCTCCTCAACTAGGCCTTTCTTCACATATTTGTACCCCATGCACTCCGCGAATCTTTAGAAATTTCCTAAGGTCAACCACTTTCATCTTTGAAAATGTGTCGTATAGTTCATTTCCCATCTGTTCAATAACGTTAATCGCCGCTCCTCCGTCGTCCGTATTTCCCGCCATGTTCACTGAAAATGAACGATCACTGTTGCACGTCGATTCTCGTATGGGTTTCGCTGTCATGCTGTGTTGGTCACGGCCTACTATTACCCTGGGAAAGCTTGACCGCGGAATTGCGTTACCAGGCATGTCGGGCATGCGCGGAGGGCAAAAATCTACCATGCGAAGCCTGGTGTTAAAAAAACTCCCTAACTCGGAACGCCCGTATTAGACATTATCTGAAGGACATTTTCGCCATTCCTCATTCACGAATTCTCTCTGGTTTCAACTCTTCTTCTCTCGTGGTTCACCATCAGAACCTGAAATCAAAGCACAGGTACATAAGTTTTCTATTTTCAAAGACTCATCGTTAATTGTAGCTGCAATAAAAATAAGGTTCATCTTCATCATTCTGATGCAAAGGAAAGGTCATTAGGAGCAGTTCTGAGCATTCCTGGCATGTACATTGACTCCATCTCCAACAAAAACTATGCATTAGGTGGTACTGTTGGCTTACTCTGATTTATAACAAATTGCCTAAATTCTATAATAATCAGTTAGTGTACATGTGTCCACAGTACAAGGACAATATGTACCTGTAATCTTCTCCAGGACTGCCTCTGATCCATTTCAAACGTGTTGGGTAAAAACCTTAGGTACATGTAGGTCTTTACCATGCATACAAATACAGGTGCAAGTAGTCAGGCTCCTGGAATTTGGGTACTTTTTTAAAATAATTTTTTTGTTCATTTGAAAATTTTCAAATATCTTCTCTGGAGCTGCATGGCACATTGTTTCAGAAACATACGAGAACACTTCTGGGCACCTTTAAACCTTTGAGACTATATGCAGAAGTAAGGACTAAGTGTTAGCATATGGGTCCAGTACTAAACAATGTGATAGATCCATTCATTGTCATGTATATATGTATTTAGCCATAGAGCACAGTAGGCGTACTTACTAATAGCTTCGTCCTGATTTCTGAACAGGGTCCGAACTGTTTAATAGGTGGTGTTATAGTTCTTAATAAAAACCAAAATGCAGTCAGAGATTGCTAGATTTATGCCCCCCCCCCCCCATCCTACAGCTGCAAGCACTGACAGGAGTCATTTTTGTGCTTAGGTTCTGTGACCTTGGAAATTCGGTCAAGGTCATCCATCTTCAAATTCTTCCCAGACCATAGGAGTACAATCTTGTGCAATAAGAAAGGCCTATGTCAACAAATGTACAAGTTATGTGAAAACCAAAGTCATTCAAATGGCTCTATGGCCTTGGGAATTGGGTCAAGGCCACCCATCTTTGAACTCGTCTGAGACCCAATGTATGACTATAATCTTTTCCAATGTGAAAGGCTTATGTCAAACACTTTTCAAGTTATATGAAAACCAAATTCACGAAAATGGCTCTATGACCTTGGGATTTAGGTCATACACCTTCTCACTCCTCCAAGACATAAGCTCAAGGTCACCCGTCTTCAAACTCTTCTAAGACCTTATTCAGGACTATAAGCATGTGCAATATCAAAGCCCTCAGCAAAAAACAACTTCCCGAGTTATCATTTGAAAACTGTCTGTGGGCATACATACACAAACACATGGACACTCCTCCTTGGGGGTGGGGGTGGGGTGGGGTGGGGGTGGGCTGGGGGTGGGTGATTTAAAGGACTTTGACAGCCTGTGCTTAGCTAAAGTGGTCCTCTTCATAAACATAGTTCTGGAGTTGTATCAGTAAAATTCATGCACAGGAATGTGCCATGCAAGTCTGAGTCTTAATTATTAGGGGCCCACTGGCATATGGCCTTGAATAAATGCATGTGGTTCCCCTGTTATTAAATCACAATAAAATTCCTGTAGGTGATCTTGTGACATGGGGGGGGGGGGCAAGGTCACCGATGTACTGTCCAAATTTGGACCACAACTATGTGCAATATCAAGGTCCAAGTTCAAATAGTTTTCAAGTTATCAAGTGAACAGTACAATTCAAGTGTATGGCCCTCTGACCTCGGGAATGAGGTTAAGGTCACTCATGTACTATTTTAGTCCGACCCTCCAGTGGCAAGTGCTATACCAAAGTCCTTGCTTAAATAGATCTATGCTTTTGTTCCAGTGAATAAGTCTAAAATAGCTTTAATGCGAAAAAAAATTAGAAACAAAACAAAACAACAACCCCCCCCCAAAAAAAAATTAAATTGCAGCCCCACCTAGTGAACAAATTAAGCTATAGGGGTCCCCAGAAGTGTACCTATGCAATTTCAAAGCAATTGGCCTGGGGGTCTATTGATCGTCAATGACTCAGAATAGGATTCAATTTGGGCTGAGTGCCACATAAGCATGGCAACTGAGTCCAAATGGTAATATTTAATAAAGAGGAACCTTTCATAATTTTATAACCAATATTTTCTTCACATAGGTAATCATATCACAGTGCACTGTACATCATATGCTGGTAAATTCTTCCATACCTCTGGATCTTCCGGCTCTTCTTCTAGCATTCTTCTTAAAGATTGGGGCACAGCAGATGCCTCAGCTGTGGTATGTGCCACTTGTTGCTTGCACTAAGGAGGTCCTGGTAAAAGCCAGGGTCCCCGGCCGAAGTGGTCCAACCTCCTCTGGTCACCTTTGATACGTTTTGCAGGAACTGTCTCCACCACTCTTCTTGGCTGTTCCAATGATGATCACTGAACATGACTACCCAGTCAGACAAATTTCGAAGAGGTATATCTGGTCTGATGGCTTCCACAGCTGGTGTAATTAGATGTGGTTTCTCAGATGGCAACACAGGTACCCCACGTGCCATTCTTGTCAAACAATGACCCCGGCATAACTTTCCAAGACATATTACTGTTGCCTTCATACATGCGGGTAACTTCACCATCTTCTCGCCATAGGAATTTATAATGAAGAGGCTCAGTGTGTTTCCTGATATCTGTCAAGAATGGACCAAGCCATGATGACACATCATAAATCCCTTTTACATTTGAAAAATTTGGCAGAAGTTTTGTGAGGTTTGGCATAGTTTCTGCCACTGTTGTTCTTAGTCTATCTGCAATATCCTCATGCGTATGGCCCATATAGAGGAAGGACAAACGTATCTGAAAGAGAATGTTGTGTTAATTGTATGTAGCCAGTAGGGCTTGGTAGTAGTAGTAGGTCCTTTATTTATCCTGGGTAAATATATGATTAGTGGAAGCCCACTAGTTCTCATCATGACCCAGCCTTGAGAGAAATTTGTACAAAGAAGTTAGTATTACAAAAGAGTACACAGTATACATTTTTTGAATAAATTAGGGAATGACCTTAAGAGCAATGAATACATCAACTTTTTTTTTTACATGTTTGTGCTCAATACAAAGTAGTGACACAAGTCAAAAATATTTATTTTGCATTTTCCATTGCTTGCCTAGTATCATTCATACATGCATTGACTGGTGTGTGACCACATATTGGTAATCTAGCAATTTAAGATAAGTTTTTCAAGGCTTTTTGAATCCCATACTTTTGAATGCCTGCTGCTACAAGTGCAGGGTAGTAAACCATATCAAAAGCTTTGGTAATGTCACAAAATACCATTCTGACGTCCTTTCCGCAAATTTACAGCTTTTACAAATTCACGATGCAAATATAAAATTTGGTTTATGTTGCCATCACCTAGATTATACCATGACTGTTTGTTGGACAATATGAAACACCCAACCCTCGAGAAGTTTAAAGTGTGTTTACATTTTTTCACAAGCAATATCATTGTAAACCACTCATTTGTAGCTGGATGGACATGAAACTTGACTAAACTCAATTTTTCACATGAAGATCATGTGGCTAGTATTGTAGCACCAAATATGTGAAATTGATTTATATATTTATTGGGGGCGTGACAGATTTTGACCATGAGAATTTGTACTTTGGCAAGTACATAAAGGTAAGACCTTCAAAATTAATATTTTGCTGGTAATAATCTTGGTGGGTCCTTTCAATTTTGCCATAGGTTCGGCCATTCATGTGCAAAGCTTTTTGTATGTAATGCTGCATACAGTCAGTTAAGTCTTGGTTCATTTGGCCTGCAAAAGTGAACTTTCTTGAGGAACCTGCCATAGGTCAGGTAAATGAAACTTGGCCTGTGGATAATTACACCATTTATGAATGACAAGACAACTCCACAATACAGTGCAAGTTTCGTGACATTACACTGCATTCTTTTCAAGTTACACCATCTTAAATGCATGCATATCAAACTTGAACATGGTCTTGTCTGAGTGCACCAATAAGTCCATCTGAGGTGAAAGGTGTACCTGATTCTGCAAAGTGCAAGATACACTTAATCTAGCTGGGGAGTTCCAAGCTGCCTCACAAATATAGGCAGGATTATGCAGATGGGGTTGACATAAAACTTAACAGTATCTCTACGACAGCTGCCTTAGCTTTTGGTTCCTCCCTTGTGATTCACTGTAGTTTTAAAAAACATTTATGCGTGCTTAATTTCATGCTTAAATGGAAATTTTCATAGATAATTTTTGCAAACTTTTATTTTACGCTTTAGGGTAAATGTATGGAGAGAATTTCCACGTAATTTAACAATTTCAATAAAGTAAGCAAGCAAAAATCACCAATTAAAGTAAAGGGCAAACACTCTCGCAGAACCAGAGTGCCTGAGAACAATAGGATTGGGAATTCTATTGACTTGCCTCCAGATCCAAAATAAATGTATTTGCCAGACTGTTTTTTGAAAAATCTAGGCATAACAGACGATATTCGTATTTCCACTTCCTTCCTTAAAGATTTTCAATCTGACCGGCAGTTCACAAAAACCCAGGACGTACTTATTCTTATTTTCACGCCAGCAGTTATCAGCCTGATACAACACCTCTGGTAACCTCATTTCCTACAATGAAATATATTAGATTAGTTCCATATACTTGTGGTTTTTTTTGGCACTTTATCATCATACCCCTATGGAGACTACGCATACATTGCTATAAATGATATTAGATCCTCGATGCTTTTCCTGCCAATATAGTTTTCTATTGACATCGGATGCTGTGTTCACCCTACATGAGATGTTAGTTTGGATTTAGCATTGGAAACAAAATCTGAATTCTCCCTCTGTCCACCAGGTTCATATTCAAGTGAAATGTGCATTTACATCATTCAAAGTGTTGCAAGCTTGGGTATTTGCTTTCAAGCATACATTATTACCTGCATACTGGTATATCAAAATTTGAGTGAACACTCCAGTACATGTCTGAATTCCAATGTCTGGACAATATGCATTATAAGCATCTATATCTTCTTGTCCAATGAACAATTTGAGTGTCATTGATTTTTTTCCATAAGTAAGTCAGTGTGAAAGGTAAATTTGAACTTCAACCATACAAAATGTGGATAATTTAGCGAGTGTGGACACACTACATGTCTAGAATGATGATAATCTGTGTTATGCCTCTTCAATTTAGAATCTGATTGATGTGATATGCTTTCCAGAAAACCACAATGAGATTATAACAGTATCTGCCAGTACTTCCGGAAACTATACTGTAAAACTAGAGGGCTGCGTGAACAGTCCCTGCTCAGTTGACCTAAGCTTGTCCCCCACAAAATCAAGGTTGCAACTTAATAGACCTGTGCTGAGCTTTTGCTGAGTGTGTAGGTCATTTAGTATTTCTAAGATGGATAACTGAGTCTCCTAAAAGCTGAACCTGATGAGCAAGTAAGTTGAGCTAAAATTGCAGCCCCAGGTGGTGAACAAATTAAGACCTGGTAGTCCCCAGGAGTGTTCCTGTGTGATATCAAAGTAATTGGGTGAGCAGTTTAAGAGAAGAAGATTTTTACCTCAGCTGACTTGTCAGTCAGCTAAGGTTTTCTGAGGGTCCCTCGTCCGTCGTCCGTCTGTCCACAATTCACATTTTCAACTTCTACTCAAAACCCGTCGGCCAGATCCACTTCAAACTTGGTGGATATGTGCCTTGGGTTGGTTTCTATCAAGTTTGTTGAAATGGTCACGGTCCAGTGATTTTTGGATTTTTAATGAATTTTTTTTCTTCCTTTTGGGGGACAAATCTTAAAAAAAATCTTGTTCTCCGAAACCGCTCACCAAATTGCTTTGATATCACACAGGAACACTCCCTGGGACTCTTAGTTCTTAATTTATTCACCAGCCGCAATGTTTCTCTATTTTTTTTAATGAATTTTTGCGTATTATAGCCATTTTTGACTTCTCCAGAACCGTCACTCAGGTCAAGCTTACACGTGGTGGATATGTTCCTTAGGGAAGGGCCAAACAAAATTGTTCACTATGTGGGAATGCTGCGGATTGCTGATTTTTAATGATCTTTTCAATTCGGCTCCTTTGCAGTAAATGCACCTCTCATATTGATTACCATGTAAGTCAATGGGCATTCTAATGCTAATTTACATTTTTGACTTCTTCTCCAAAACCGTCAGTGAAGTGACCAATGGGCCATGGGAATGTAGCATGTAAAAATACCTAACGGGTATTTGTTAACAAAATACACAGCTAGAGAAGACATTCACCAGGCATGGAGTAAACAATCTTGCAGTAAATGAATGAAGGAAATCTGCCATATTGGTGTTCTGTATCAGTACAAATGGATCTTATGAACAGATTTGTCAAAGGTGCAAAATCCAACTCTAACTCAGCAGCCACCAGTTCATGCATGTATTCATAGAATTTGATTCATACATGTACATGCATTTGCAACACAAATGCAATTAGGTGAGTAAGAGTTTATCAGATTTTAAAGTGTAAAATATGATATCTGTGGCTGCTCATGCTGAATTGTTTTGCATTCTTTTGCATACAAGTTAAAACTAGGGCTTACATTTGTTTCCTGTTATGGTCATCTTTCTCTTTCTTCAGTTGCTGCCTCTTGAGTGGATCCCTTGTTCGCTCAAGCTGTCTTCCTAATCCACAGCATTTAGTGCATTTGGAGAACATATATGTCTGAAAGAACAGCGCATTGATTGAAGCATTTATAAACAATTATCTTTTTAAGTAAAGAGAGCATCAATTTACATGGAAATACAAAGGCAAGATAACTACAAAACTTCTTAGAAATCAACAAGAAGGCTGTGCAAAACCCTATGTTCAGACAACATTGGCTCAGACCAAACTTTTTATTTTCACGAAACTAAGAAATCAATGATGACCTGTGTAAAGCTGACCTTTCAGGCTGGGATTGATAGTGAATAAATAAGTGCAAGATATTCCTCATGTTTCTACTGCTGTGAAATGATGTTGCATCTCTGGGAAGTTAATGATACATGTATCTCCAGATTCTTCTGGTATGTGCTACTTGAGACATCTTGACACTTCAAATAAATTATACAGTCTAATATGGAACATGTGAAAAATAACAGGACAAGACTTGAAATTCTGCCTTTGGTCAGAATTATGATTCTGAGTTTGATCTGCTACATTAATAAAATTGGCTTTTGACGGGATGGATCAATGGAAGTAAAATTATCTCAAGCTATGATGTGAACAATAAACTTTGTACAATATATTTAGTCATTGACCTCATTTTCACCTTACAAGGTCCCTCAAGGTAACAAGTATTGGCTTCAGTTAAAAAAAAAAAAAGACAAAGAAAACAAAGCTCCATAGGTAGTACTGTCATTTTCCATATAGGTTCAAAGTAACCTTGCACCTAGGAAGCATTACAACCATTATACACATAGAAGCCAATTTCAACCATGTACACTGATGCATTGGCTACTGTGAAAGCTAAAAGTCCTGGTACTAAATGATTATGCTCCCCCCCAGGAGGGGTATAAAGCAATTACTTTGTGTGTGTGTGCGTTTGTGTCTGTGTGTGTGTGTGTGTGTGCGTGTGTGTGCGTGCGTGCATGTGTGTGTGTGTGTGTGTGTGTGTGTGTGTGGACTGACAGTTTTCATGTGATATTTAACTCAAAAAGAATTTTGTTTAGGGCTTTCATATTGCACATGCTCATAGTCCTGAATAAGGTTTCAGATGAGTTCCAAGGCAGATGACCTTAACCCAATTCCCAAGGTCACTTAGCTATTTTAGTGAATTTGGTTTTCACAAAATGACTTAACAAGTTTTTCACATAGGCCTGTCAAATTGCAGGCAATCACAGACCTACATTAGGTTCCAGGTGAGTTCAAAGATGGGTGACCTTGACCCAATTTCCGAGGTGACAGATTCATTTTAGTGCTTTTGATCTTCACGTGATAACTTGAAAAGTTTTTTCTATAGGTCTTTCATATTGCACATGCTTATAGTCATGAATACGGTTGTGGAACAGTTTGAAGATGAGTGACCTTGACCCAATTCCCAAGGTCCCAAATGTAAAGATAGGGACCTTGATGTAAATCCCAAGGTCACAGAGCAATTTTAGTGAATTTGGTTTTGACACCATAACTTGAAAAGTTTTTACATACGGCTTTCATTTTGCACATGTTCATAGTCCTGGAAAAAGATCCTGTACGTGTTTGGAAATGGGTAACCCAAGATCACAGAGCCATTTCAGTAAATTTGGTTTATATGTATTAACTTTTGACATAGGCCTGTCATATGGCCGGTGATTACAGCCCTACATAAGGTCTCAGAGGAATGTGAAAATGGGTGACCTTGACCCAATTCTCAAGGTCACAGAGCCATTTTTGTGAATTTGGTTTTCACGCAATAACTTGAAAAGTTTTGTGCACAGGGGTTACATATTGCACATGCTTATAATCCTGCATATGGTCTCAAATAAATTTTAAGATGGGGTACCTTGACCCAATTCCCAAGGCCACAGAGCCATTTTAGTTAATTTGGTTTTCACATCATTAGTTGACAAGTTTTTGACCTAGAACTTTTATTGCATATGGTTTTAATCCAACATAAAGTGTGAGACAAGTTTGAAGATGGAACACCTTGACCCAAATCCCAAGGTCACAGCGGGGGGGGGGGGGTAGATCTAGCAAATCTCTGTTTGGGTTTTAAATATCTGTACCAAATGAGCTAACTTTGGCAAATTACATTGACTCCCACTTTGAACAAATATTCGTTTTTGCTTGTGGAGAAATGGCAAAAAAAAATTGAAATTTATAAATGGAAACAAAATGATAGCACCACCGGTTGAAAAAATGAGGTCAAGGGACCCCAGAAGTATCCATATGCAATTTCATATAACAGCAATTGGCCTTGCAGTCTCAGATAGGATGATCTTTTAAAAATTTCCCCAAACATAACAAGAAAAAAAAAAAAAAAAAAACCAAACAAAAAAATAATAATAATAATGATAACAATAATGATAACAATAAAAATCATTGAAGCATGACCTTTGAACAAACTTGCCAGATACCTACTAGAGGTACATTGTCACCATTGAGGCTGAAGTGAATCAGGCAAACTATTTCATAGAAGTTGAGAATGTAATTGGGGACACAAAGTAAGGACAGATGAGGGACTACTGAGGTTCCTTAAAGCTCGGCTGCACTGACAAGTCAGCTCACCTAAAAAACACACAGAAGTTTTGGGTGGCTAATCATGGTCAAAAAGTTGCTTCATCAACTTTGTTGATAAGGTATAAGCTCACCCGATTGATATGAATGATCCATCCAGGAACCTCACCTAATAGTTAAACCACCTGTTCGAGATACAGTTATCACATTATAATCATAACAGGACAATACATGTATACCTGGTTTATATATATGAAATATGGATTATGTCCTTTGAAAAATGAAAGCGGTACATAAACCAAACTATGAAAAACCTCTTACCTTTTTTATTTTTTCAAGTGAGGAAAACTTGTTTTCCACATGAGGTAAAAAGCAGATTTTGAAACTTTAGGCTCAAAAGATTCTGCTTTTTCTCTCTTGTATTTCTGGAACATGGATATCTTGCGGGTTTTGTATGGCAGATAAATAAAATGATTGTGTGGCATCCGATCTCCAGGGTAGGTGGTATAATCCTCAAGCACTCAATGGAAGCCATATGTTGGCGAGAGGGTTGTCGAACACCTCTTGACCCAGGGGCCATAGCCCCATTTCTGAATTTTTTCTGAGCCGTGTAGCCGTGTAGTACGTATTTTGGGGTATCCTGTATAAAATCTTAAAGGACTTGGCACATACAAGTATACCTCCCTCCACGGTGAAGCAAAAACTGTTCTTGTTTGGTCTACCGTCCACAAATTTATCATACAGCCACTGTAAACGGGATTCATAGTTTTGTGTCCAGAGCTTGTACCTGGATTTGTTTACAACAGAGTATGAAATGTCCTTTAGGCAACCATAGGAACAGCATCTGGTTTTTGCCACCTGCCTAATCTCCTTCATTGACAATGCCTTTCTCAGCAGTTTTGAGGGCTTGTGAACACCTACAAAGTAGGAAAACACATACACTGATATATATATATATATGTTTCCATACAATGAAAGTAACCGGAAAATATCTCAAATGTGGTGTGCTTGTAGTAATAGCTGTTGGATGCTGGATCTACAATTCCAGTACTGTCTCCCAGCATGTGAAATTTGTAACACGAAGCAAAGGTTTGGCTCCTTCTATGGTGCCCTGTGTAGTCCGACCGGTTTCGCCAGTAGTGTGGCTCATCAGGGACTGAAATCTTTTAATGGCTTCAGCATGGTACTGTTAAAAACGTAACGTACGTTTGTTACGTGACAATACAGTACGTTGGCAACAATAGACCTTGCTAACACCGAATGAAGCTTAACATCTAGGGTGAGCTTTGGCATTTGCTCAGACTATTTACAGTCACCCCTCCGTTGTCCAGTGACATGGTGTGTGGTATACATGTGTATCCTAGTATGTGCTCTGATGGGGATTGATATAAGTAGTGTCAGGTACATAACAAAGATAATTAGATCCCAGCTTTCCCTGACTCCAGTTGAAATCTCAATAGTAATCCTTTGCCTTGTGGGGTGTGACCTTGACCTATGACCTGAAGGTCATCCACACAGATTCACTTCAAACTTGGTGGGAATGTACATTGGGTAGGTATCTACCATGTTCAATTGGTCATATATTTTTTTTAATATTTGTATTCCTATTGATTAGCATGTAAATCAATGAGATCTGCATTGGTAGTTTACATTTTGATTGCTTCAAAACTGTACATAAGCCAAATTGATACAGATCCATAGATTTAAGATATTTTTTCCATATGGCTATGGATGTATCTTCAATTCATAGGTCAAAGTCACAATGCCTTGTGGAAAAATAAAATAGTTTCCCTGCCACATATTTAAAATATTAATGGGTGTGAAGTCCATCGAACTTGTTTATTGTTTACCCAGATGCGACTTCCCTTAAATTTGCTCTGAGCTAGGTGACTTTAATCTGAAATGGCAAGGCCCAAAATAGCGTCAGTAAACCGATTCCAAAATTTAGTTGTTGAGGTAGCTGCAAAGATCACTGATGTCATGCTCAGGGGATGCATAATGTTTTTCACATAAAAAATCGCTTCTAAATATATATGTTAACAAACTGTTAAAAGACATCTTGGCCAGGCCAACAACTGGCACCAATAATATTACTATTCAAGCCTATTTTGATGCAGACCTGTGTGCTGTACAACATATGGCAGAATTCAGAATGACTAATCAGCTATTGCATGCTTACCACACAAAAGCCATTTAGAGCTGCATCAAGTGACATAAATCAATGGCGAAAAAAGTGTTGAGCATACCCGACAGTGCCACCTTTTCTGCACACAATGCAAGGTCTGCCAGTTAATCTACGATACAGGCAGCTGGAGTATTAATTGAACATATTTTACAAGCTGCAGGCTGGCTAAACTCCTCAACTTTTGAGAGATTTTATTTTAAAAAAACCTGTTGTTAAACAAAATTTCATGTGTGTTGAAGATCTTTGATGTCCAATGTAATTTTCTTTTAAAGACAATTTCATCTGAACATTGGCATAGCTCTCACTATATTCATGACAGAATTATTCTGACATGCATAGTGTAGGATCCCCATTAGGCTTGACACCTTTTAGCATTACATATATTTTGTTTAATTTGTTTTGAAATAGGGGCCTATGTGCACTGTATGCAGCAATTGGTGTAATATGGGGCATTCCATGATATTTGTGACATGAATTTATTTCCAAATTGCAAATTTATGCAGAAAAGTTTATATTTTTTTAAGTAGAGGTTGGTGTGATATGTACAGGTTGCTGGGATTTCTGAATTTTTGGGATATAGGGAAAGGATGTGTACACATGCACCAGGATTCAGCAACATTCATATTGAACAACACAGTGTAAAAAAAAACATAACAAACCAAAAACACAAACAACAACAGAAAAAACAAACAAACAACTAGAAATGAACATTTGCTTCAAAGCAAATCTGTCTGTGTGCCTTCAGAAGTTGTAAATACAAATGTATTAAGGGCTGAAACTTTTGTCCTTTGGTACTTCACACTCCATTAAGCTTATGGCTGGATGAAAATTTTGCAGTCCAAATGACATTGACCGTTAACCTTTAGAGGTCACATGTAAGTTACCAAAAAGTGCAGTGTTACAATACCTACAATTTAAGCAGAATACGAACCAGATCAGATGAAAATTAACCAAGTTATGGCCAGATAAAACTTTTAAAGGGCTAAATGACTTTGACCTTTGACCTCTAGAAGTATCATGTTAAAGACAAAAATGTGCAGTGTTGCAATACCCACCACTTGAGTCCAACATGATTAGATTTATATGGAAATTGGCTATTGTTATGACTGGATGAAGATTTCAAAGGTCTAAATGACATTGGCCTTTGACTTTAGAGGTCACATGTAAAATACATTTCCTGTACCTATGAAAATTTTGCAGTCCAAATGACATTGACCGTTAACCTTTAGAGGTCACATGTAAGTTACCAAAAAGTGCAGTGTTACAATACCTACAATTTAAGCAGAATACGAACCAGATCAGATGAAAATTGACCAAGTTATGGCCAGATAAAACTTTTAAAAGGCTAAATGACTTTGACCCTTGACCTCTAGAGGTATCATGTTAAAGACAAAAATGTGCAGTGTTGCAATACCCACCATTTGAGTCCAACATGATTAGAATTATATGGAAATTGGCTATTGTTATGACTGGATGAAGATTTCAAAGGTCTAAATGACATTGGCCTTTGACTTTTAGAGGTCACATGTAAAATACAAAAATGTGCAGTGTGACAAACATATTAATTGAAGTTGGATTGATTTCCTGTACCTATAATTGTTTTGGAGATATTCAAGATATAAATTTTCAAACGGTCCTAATTTGCATAATTTTCAAAATCGATTACCCTCTTTACAAAAAATCAAGACTTCATGTATGGAAGTGTAATTATGCCAAGTTAGGAGTTTCTAACTATAAAACTTTTCAAATGCATTGTCAGACAAATTTGCCTGTACAGAAAGAAAGAAGGAATGAAAGAACCAAAGAACGAACGAACCATAGAACAAACGAAAGAACGAACAGAAAAACAAACGAAAGAACGAATAAAAGAACAAATGAAAGAATGAAAGAAAGAAAAAACAGATGATAGAATGACAGAATGAATGAAATGAATGAATGAAAGACATATGAAAGAATGGATAAAAGAGAAAGAAAGAAAGAAAGAAAGAAAGAAAGAAAGAAAGAAAAAATGAAAGAAAACAAGAATGGATGAAAGAATGAATGAAAGAATGAATGAAAGAAAGAATGAATGAAAGAATGAATGAAAGAATGAATGAAAGAATGAATGAAAGAATGAAAAAGAATGAAAGAACAAAAGAAAGAAGGGAAGGGAAGTAAGGAAGGAAGGAAGGAAGGACAGAAAAACAAACATTACGGACATCGCAGGTCAAATCATCGGCAATATCATTTATATAAACTAGAAATAACAATGGGCTTAATATAGACCCTTGGGGCACACCAGCCGGGACAGCCTGCTTCATTGAATGTTCACACCTGAATTAAGTTTAAACACGTTACCAGGTAAATCTAATTTTCTTTATGTTGTAAATTCACAGCAGTCTGGGCATATTTTATCATAAATCTGTGTTATAATCACCCTGTATGTTAGACCAGATGATAGGGTTATTATAATAGCAAAAGCGATGATAGCGAATACATTCGCCATCTTGCATACAAAGCTGTGTTTTTTAAATTACAAAGTCAATGGCATTATAATCAAGTTTTCAATTGAATTTTACTATAATTTGTAACCTAAGGACTCCTGGCAAATTAGATGTAAGCAGAAACAATCATCGACTCACACCAGGAACAATCCGCTGCGAATATGCACTTTTCAAACTGACAGATTATAATATAACATTTCAGCCAGTTCTAGAAGTACACTGTGTAGTAGCCTTCATTGAACCATTCTTTTTCGGGATTGGGAATCCACTGTAGTTTCATTATATATATATTATCAATGGTAGGAAAAATAAACCTCTTTAGCTAAATACATTTGCACCGTTTATAAAGACCAGATCCCTATAAAGCTTATCAAGTGGCGATATTTGCAAAAAATATCTCCTTTAGAAAATATAACTTCATTTTTTGTCGACGAAAAGATTTTCTGCCTTGTATCAAACAGACAGTTTTTGTGTTAATTTATCTAACCGAATCCTGAAATAGATTGTAACAAATTTGCATTTTCAAAAATCATTCAGGCCGAAGGTAAACATGGTGCGTCTTCCCGCGCTTGTGTGTGTATGTATGCTTGTGCAGGCATGAATGTACGTTTGACGCTCTGTCATGTCCACAGTTTACTAGGCATCCAAAACACAAATATGTTATCGGAATTACGAGTTTCGCTCCAGGATAAGGATTAAAAACTCAGCTTATTTTTTTGCTGATATGCTTTTCCTGACCCGAACAGAACTACATATTGGATTAAAAACAAAACAAAACAAAACAGTAGATTGTTCGTATTATGTGTAAATTATTTTTGTTATCTTTTTAACTCATAACCAATTGAGTATCATTCTGTATAACTGCAAGTAAGAATAACGTATGCTTTTAACAAAATTGTAATTCCAGTAGTCAGGATTTTGTATTCGATCGTATTGAAAGCCTCTGTCACTCTTTTCTTCATCTGCCGTCAACAAAGCGTATCATAACCTTGCACTGAACACACTTCATCGTCGCAGTTTGTACACAGAGCCCACCGCGGCAATATGGAGTACACCAGGAACAAATCAATATAAAGGATACAACTAAACACGGAATATACATATATATATATATATATATATATATATATATATATATATATATATATATATATATATATATGTATACATATATATATATATACATACATATATATATATATATATATATATATATATATATATATATATATATATATATATATATATAAGCAATTATTGCAGTTGGGTGTGTCACTGCAAAATTTGCTTATACTCCTTTGCTTCCGTTTACTAAAGCTGTAAAAATATGAGGCGCAATACACTGGGAATGTGTTGTTGCTTGGTATGGCCATCTATTGTAATCAGCTAGTGTACAAATGTCATGATAGAGTAATGTAATGCATTGTAGAAAGATTGTCTAGTCAGATCGCCATACGAGCACCCTGTGGCCAAGAGTTTCGTAATGTATCAAGTGTCCTTCCTTTCTGCGTACAGCCCAGCCATAGTTTCTGCCCATCACCACATGCCAGTTTCCTTTATACCTCTCTCGACAGTCATTTCTAACTGCCTGTGCTATATCATTCATATCCTTGTATGTCCGTGCGTGCTTCCTGACAGTCTCCATTACATACTGCTTCATCTTCTCGGTCATCAAGTCCTTCATCGACTTTACCTCTCCCTCCAGGGCCCCCTGAAACGACACAAGCATTCAAAGTCTTACCAACCAGCAGTTGTTGTTGAAAATAAGCTTTTATATACATCTATAGCTGTTGATTGTATGGAGCCTTTGTATTGTGGTCTGTTATTAATAGGTTTACGAAGACTCTAACCATTGTCAAGGGTATTATACCAGGCTAACTTGGGGGGCAGGGCAAATTGGTACAGGTAGTGTCTTAGTTACGCAGGTTTTGACTATCGGCATAATTGTTCTATAATTTTTAATCTACTTGAATCTTACTCTATTTATCTCCTTTTTAGGGGTGTACATGCACCTACTGTTTCCCGCCTGTGCTTTGCTTGTGGCCATTTAACTAGGAATTTTCAGCTAAACTGATTTGTAATGCAGCTGTATTTTTTAGGACGGGTGACCATTCCCACTTCAGCTCTCATATGTCCACCCATCCCTAGTCTGTTCATAATGACATTTTTAATTGCCCTCAAACATTTCCTAGATCCTTATAAAACTGGTTTGGGATATATCTGGGATGAGTCTCTAAAATATATGCTAAAGAAGGTAACGCTTCGGTGAACTGTCAAGTTTTTACAATTTTTGTTTCAATTTTGAAAATAAAAACAGTTCAAATTTTAACGATGTTTTGTTTCAATTTTTGAAGTAAAATTCGTTTGTTTTTTTTTTTTTGACCACTCAAACGTCCGCCAATGGCTTCTGTAACAAAGTGCCCTCCGGGCCACTAATTAATTTCATTTAACTACTCAATTTCACAGCTTAAGTTTTACAGCAACTGTATTTATTTACTTCTTTTATTTTGATCAAAGCAATGATTACTTGAATGTATATGCACTGTGGGCCGAGCTGACGACACCATGCTCCATAAATTTTTCCTTGTCTATTTTAAGGCTTAAAAATCCAGTCAGTACAAGTTAGGCAACTACAACATCAGAATTGTTTTTCACAACATATCATATTCACTCCTTTTCTACTTATTCCTTTTAAGGTATCCCCTAATTAGTAAGAGTAGACATGGTAGTGTTCAGGTGACTGCAGTTCAATTTAACATCTCCTGCATGGGGGGGGGGGGGGGTCTTATAGAGGTGGGCTTGGCGATACCACAAATCTACATATGCTGTGTAGCTTATGAAGAACAGTATACCATATATCTGCAAAAACACAAGTTGCCCTGGATTCTTCCTTTCCGCTTTAATGTAGTTTGTTTTGTTTTATTTCGTGTTGTTGTTTTATTTGATTTATTCATTAAGTGTGGGGGGGGGAGCATTCATGTATATTTTGGGGCTGATGGTTGTACTAGTTTCCATCGACACCCCTGAGACCTCACTTTCAACGGGTCTGAATTGAAAGGTAAAAGTCACGGGTAGCGTCATTTTATGACTCAACGGAAACCGTCTGTTAATCTGTTTCTACTAAGCTCTTTCAGATCAATATCAATGACTTTATTTCGACTGTGCAAAAATTGGCATTGTTTTATCTGTAAATAAGCATAAAATTCCCCTCTCATCTCTTCGATCACCGTACCCTGATATATATGTTCTGCCCGTGTGGGGATGGAAAATGACACACATGATTATTTTGAGGAGCGCTAATTGAAAACTTTTAACGCAACTTCAGAGTCACACTCACACTTTTATATTCTGTGCGCCTTTCAGCTGTATTAAAACTTGTAAAAAACATATTAACAGCAGCTTTTTCCTCCTCTAAAGCCGTCCTTACTACGTCAGTATTTATTAATTTATTAATCTACTCACTAACTAACTTACCAGGTTTGCTAATTAATTAATTAATTAATTAATTAATTAATTATTCCTATTTATTTATTAATTGATTGATTTATTTGTTTATTCATTTAAGGTAGCGGCGGGGATTGAGCTATAACGGCAAAATCGTGACCCGACAGAAAATGAGTTTTTTCCATTTCCGTAAAGTTTGGCACTTTAACTTTCTTGTCACCAAACATGAATACTAAAAAAGCAAAATGTATGTGATAAAAAAGGGAAAAAACATGACCATGTTTTAGCCGGCTGCAGCATGAGCATGTCTGTTTACAAATGTATGCTAATTAGTCCGCCAAAGTTTGGATAGCAGTCGGCTGCTTTCCACAATCCAGGACCGTAGCAACGACAAGCGACCAACTGTGACATTTTGAGGTGCGCTCCTACCAATTCTTGTATAAACTGCTTGACAAGGTTAGGACAGATTAATGGGTTTGTTGTGGTGACCAAATGGCCATGTAGATAATTAAATCGATGGGCTCATGTTTTCCTTCTCAGTGTGATAAAAAAAAATTAAAAAGTAAGGGACGATAAAAGGTGACGATTGTCAAAACGGCACCTGGCGATGGACGTGAGCCTCAGTGTGTTTTCAATGAAGGCGATTTCAACCTATGCGTAAATCGTTACTAAGAATTATGGCATTGTATACATCATAAAGGCTTACAACCCTTTCTACAGTCTTGCCCTATCCAAGACCAATTTGCTTTTAATGTTTACTGGCAAAAAATACGCATGACGATCGAGGAATCCTAACACTGGACCACTTGGCTATAAATATGCCGCAAACTATAAAAGCGGGGATTCGATTCAGCGTAAATAATTATATCTGCCTTCAATAATTATATGTCCCTTTACCTGAATGTGAAACAGTGAATAGCATTAAATGTTAACCTTGAAGTAAATTTATATGAAGCACACGCCTCCACTAAAACTGGTATCGTCTGTAGCGCTGTCCCATTTTGTGGAACTGGAAGACTGGCACATTGCACATGCACGGACTTGCCCACTTCATACGGGGGTGTTTCGAAGTACACTGAGCGAGGGGACAGAAAAAAAAGCTTTAAAAATTTGACCATCAGGGGGATAAAATAATCAGATTACTGTTAAATGACTGCGAAAAGCGACTCTGCACTCTGCTTTTAGCTGGTTGATCGGTCACATAAAAGTATTTTGTCTCACTGTGCGCGGCATGTTCCGATACCACTCGCCCGCACCTACCCATCAGGAAGTTTCGGTTTTGTGTCTCGATCAGTTTATTGCAGTTCAAGGGTGAGCCAACTATCTTTCAGTGGGCTAGTTATCTCCACAAAATAAAAAATATGTTACATGAGTGGCAACGTTTCGAATGGCAATAAGCGAGAAAAACGTGGCAAAGTGAATGGCATTCTTTATCACAGAATGAAGGCGCTAATATGTGGAGGAACCAATGAAATAGGCTTGGCGTATTCTATTGTGCTCCCGGCAAGAACAAAACACAACAAAACAAAACAAAAAACAAAAAAAAAACAAAAAAAACAAAACAAAACAAAACAAAAAAAAGCGCACAAGCCAAGGCCACGAAGAACACACTGCCTCACGATGCCCATCCCTTTCTCAATTTTGTGGGAATTGGAAACTTTCTTTACTGCCAGACAGACTCGCTCTGCGTAATTGTTAAATTGCGCTTGAAGTGCATGTCGCCAGGCAAGCAAACACAGTCCGTCTTAGCAGGCAAGAAAGTTTTACCCTTGCGCACGAAGGGTAGCGTCATCACCTTACATCTGAGCGTGGTCTGGTGCATTATAACTAATATTGATCTATGTAACCGTCAGGGTCTGATCAAAGACTACTTCAGCAAATCAATGGATTAGGTTTTTCAATCTAGCAATACAGTTTCATCACCAATACAACGTTGAAACTAATTGATTCTCAACACATATGAAATAATTCGCTTTGTTTTTTTTTTTGTTGTTTTTTTTTTCTGGTTTTGTTTTTGTTTTTTTGTTTTTTTTTGTTTTTGTTTTTTTTTTTGTTTTTTTTTTTGTTTTTGTTTTTTGTTTTGTTTCTTCTTTGAAGTATAATTTATCCTGGGAGTGTTTGTTTATCAGTAGCAGGACTATTGTCTTAAATGTTACGTCACGATCATGACTGCCTATCTAGCATTTATAAGCTACATTGAAGTCGGTGACTGTGCTGAAGTCCGATTTACCCTCGGACTCAGTCCTATCCATATTCCTGGTCGTCAACACTTTTTTTCACATTGTCATCCATCTGCTTCCTTTTCTTCCGTGATCGTGGCATGTCGATTTTTCCAACTTTCTTTTCGGTAAGGTCGCAAGTAGTCCAAGACACTGAATGGCGAATGTCCCATCCATGCCGTTAATAAAGCCATGTTGTTCTTTGATCCAAGGTGATGAGAAGTGAGTGAGCAACTCCTGCCTACCGGGCTCCTTCTGAGTAGAGCAAGCTGTGAAACTGCAACCCGTTTGTTCAAGCGGCGCCATATGCAAACAATGTTGCTAGGGTCAAAGTGATGGCACCTTCGGGTCACGTGGCTAATCCGCTTTCGAATCCCCCTTTGAAGCTGTCCCATTCACGTGGAAACCCGAGTGACGAGCTTTCAAGTGTGGCTGCATTTGATGTCATTCGGGTAAAAAACTGCTTTTTTAAGCCAATAAACATCATTGTATGTTGGAAACTACACATCAAAGATGTTGATTGAGATTTCTTCGAAGTACTGAGACCAAAACGGGCCGAATTTGGAAAGCTGTATTGTCATTATGGCCAACAATGTGCGAAAAAAGGGCCTCAAATCTTTCAACGGCGATTTCTCGGAATGAAATTTTCTGCTTATGAATCAATTTTGTGGACAGCGTCAATAAAAAGCTAATTGATCGATCTGCTTCAAATAATCGTCTTTTGAAAGATAAATATATTATCTGGGAACCGTTTTTTTTTGTTTTTCCGTCAGATGTCCCCTTCCGAGACTTTTGTAGCCCACAAAATGAAGTAACTGCTGAAGTTTAAAATGATGATCAAAGAATTCGATAATTCTGTTATTATGTATTTTATTTGTAAACAAAAAATACGGTTCCTGCATATTGGTCTATACTTTAATTTTACATAGGTAATACACTTTTGCATCGATTATTTTTAAAGAAATGCTGACAAAATGTCAAATCTGATACCCTCTTGTAAACGGGCGTATAAAACCCTTGAAAATTATCGTATCGATATGAATCTTCTTTCTAACAAATCCAGATGTCTGAACAATTAATAAAATATATGGTTTTGTGGGTGAAATGTGAAACATAGTTCATCTATGCAACGTCAAAGTCGCGGGACCGCTGCGCGAGGCTCAATCCCCGCCGCTACCTTAATATCTTTATCATTAAGTGAAAAAATCTGCCATATCACTGCTCCATGACAACATATGTACAACAGCCTCCTGCCTCCGCCTCAACTGTCCTTACAGCGCAAGTCTTCATTCATTTATATATATATATATATATATATATATATATACATATATATATATATATATATATATATATATATATATATATATATATATATATATATATATATATATATATATATATATATATATATATATATATATATATATATATATATATATATATATATATATATATATATATTTGTTTATTTACTTTTCATTTATTTCACATCTCTATCATTAAGTTTAAGCTTATGGCACACTAAGGTGTCTTGACACCATATTTACAATAGCCTTGTGATCTCGCATGAGCTGCCTGCTGCCCTCTTTCTCGTTCTTGTACGAACGAACAGTCTGAGAACGTGATAACGACACATATTTTGGAACTCTTCCTTGAAATAACAGCTTTTCATCACATTGGCTTAAGCAGTAAGCAAATAACTGTGGTTCGCTGAAAATCATCCAACAGTATATAATATTTTATTACAAGTCCAGCGTCCCACCGTAGGATGTTCAACGGAAGGTTCTGTCATTTGTATTGAATACGATGAATAGTATTCATTGTGTTATGTGCAACATGCATCTGTAGCGCTTTCTCCAAAACCGAAACGAGACGTCTGCGTGACCAATGAATGCAACTCGGTATAAAACTAAATGTTTACGGTCGTCAAGCACTACGTCTATTCCTCGAAAGGCAGCGCTCCTTATACTTATATAATGTGGATCTTGTTACCACTTTGGAGCACACATGCAACCAGTAATCACCTGCCTAAAGACAGTGTGTATGTGAATGCAATTTAAGGTAAACTTAGTTGATAAGATCGCCAGTGACCAGGTGTCAGTGAATGTACATAGAGACGTCATTGCAGTGACAAATATTTTCATTCAATGTTTCGCTGACCAACAGGTATAATGCTTCTTGTCTAATCCATGTGAATAATCAATTCATAGATCAAAGATAACACAATGTACAATTATACCTACCTGCACAAGATCAAGTGATTCCAATTTCCACTTCAGATTTCCTATTTCAATATTTTTCTCCTGAAAAGATAAATAACATTCATTTGTACTGGTCTGTTACATTTGAAACCGTTTTAAACAGATTTTACACATTCAGCTGGTTGTTGCAATATACCTGATTATTATGGTTTAACATTTTGGCATACATCGAAAAAAAAAATGAAAAAAATGGCCTCTTAAGCACAAGCAGTTAAAACCTGAATGAATCAACAGGGTGTATACACGCACACACGCACACACGCACACACTCAACTCTAAAGACATGAACTCATACTTGCGCGTTGCTGATTGTTCATGCAGCTCTATTATTATCAACAGGGACGCACTATTGTATTCTGAATAGCACATCCGTGTTATCGATTATTGCGTTGGATTTCCGCTCGCTTGCACATCAGGTTCATGCGTCAGATCTCAAAGTTGATGAATGTAAACAAGGATTTACGAAGAAAAAATGGTTCTGTCTTCTAAGTGTTTTAACAAACAATACTATATGAACAACGAGATAGTTTACTTGCAAAGAGAGTGTAAAATGTGGAATCAGTATATAAAATGATCATCGTGTTATATAGAAATATATTTAAAACTTAGAACCATGTTTCAGCTTAATGAACTCAGTGCCCGACCCATGAGAGGTGAACCTTAGTTTGCAGCAAGCTGTCTAGATGGCGCTTGGACAACCAGAAGAAAAGTTTGTTTTCCCAATGTGAGTCACATACCCTTGCATTCTTAGGAATAATTACAGGAAATTGTACACTTGGAACTGAGAGCCATCTGCTCTTCGAGGCTAAGATAACTTACGATCAGCCGAGTCTGGACAACAACTATGTGACACCTACAGATATGTTTATCATTGTTCAGGACAATTCCTATTTCCAATGACACGACATGCAGCGTCACTAAATGCAAATTAACAATACCACCGATGAATATCTGTCTACAGTATCCGAAAGGGATAATGACCGCAATGCACATACATATATTTCAAGACTGTTATTTCAAACGAAGTAAAGTCGTAGGGCTTTATCTTTTGGGTGATGTGAACAATGGCCGAAAAAAAAGGCAAAACAGAAAACTAACCTCTAATACAGCATGGAACTCAGCCTGTGATTTTGGCAAATAGGCCTGCAAAGTAGCAATCGTTACGCCTTTTTCCTGAAACGAACAAGGAGTATATGTCACAATAACAAATAACATTGTATTCTTAAAAATACAAGCATGCTGGTACTGCAGCATGATAGTTTATATAGATGCCATATTACATTAAGGACAGGCACAGGCTAATTTGCAAAGTAATATATAACATGATCACATTTTCTCATAAAAAAAAACAGTTTGTAATAAGCTTCGTTTGAGGCAATTAATTGTTACAAGACTTCAAACAGAGAAACTTTGAACTGTTTTCATACCAACTGTATGCTGGGGTCTGGCTTCACTTTGAACCTGCTATGCAACTAAGCCCCTACGGCTGTCACGTCTGCTGTTCCGTATAACACAGTACAGTACCATATTTGGTCACCTTGTCCTTGGGATCCCCGTGCGACCTGTTGCTGTTCTATGTACTCTGGAGTAAATTGCTACTTTCTCTTTCATTACGCTGTTTGTTTTGCAAATAAAGTCATCGTTTTAACATATATATATTTTTTTCAATTGCCATTGTTTCTTATTCCTCGCCATGCACTGCCATTCCTCTTTGTCAGGCTGTGCCATTTCAAATTGGTCCTTATTACATTTCTATAATAAAATAGACTGATTCATCCACACAGGGCAGTGTAGGGTAGTAATGATTTTTTAGATACTTCTGGCATCTTTTTTTGCGTAAAAACAATTGTTTGCTGTCTACTTAAACATAACATTCCATAGAAACATTATGCTATTCATGCCCAGAATCACTTCATCCAAGCCAGAAAAACAGGTCATGACAGTTGGTATGAAACCTCAATAGCTCATGAACGACACAAAGCACGGGGAAACAAAATGTGCTTTTGACGATGGTTGTTTAGAGTTTTTTCCCTTAAGAAACGTTTTGATAATCCCAAAACTGGAAGTATTGAATCGACATTGCATAAAAACGAAAGTTTTGTTTTGCTCATGCTATAAAAAAAAATAGCGTAAAATGTTATTCACAATTATGTAATTTGACTTCACGTTAAGTTTACTTTTCAGAAATGTGCCCCCTAGTGTGGTGGGGCTATGTTTTTATAGAAAATATACCAGTACCTGTGCATTTGCTGAGGCCTTCCCATTTGCACAATTTGTCAAATTCACGTGGTAGCACTGTTCAACGTTATCAAAAATCAATCCCAGAAAACGCTTACTGGCCTAAATCACGTTACCTTGTCATGTATGCAAATGTGGATTATTCAGCACACTATTCGTTTTCACAGAACTTGTGGCAGAGTATGGAAAAAAAGTTGATTATAATAAATATGTTATTTGTATTGGACAGGTAAGCTCAACGGACCTCATCAGAATGTATTACATAATTGAAATATAGACAAGTGAAAAGTTAACTTAAGTGAATATAAATAACTCCCCACAAAGCTCAAAGGAAATATAATTTGTCACCTAGGACTGCAGATATCAATCATTACACCTGCATCAATTCCGTATTTTGTGACGAGAGCAGATTTTTGGACAAAAGTGTTTGAGGTCTCTGCACCGACTAGGTTCGCGTACCTATGTTTTCGCGACATTGGTGAATTTGTTGCATGCTAGTGCCAGCATTGTAAAACCAGACAGCAAATCTTTACCTTTAACATTCAATATTCTAAATGAAACTTGCATTCTGCCCCGTCACTGGATAATGTTACATACCTTATAAAGCTGCTCACTGTAGACTTTAAATGCCTGCAAATTGTCTACCTCTGCTTTCAGTGATTTGAGTTCCTTTTCTTTCTTCTGGCAACATAAACACAATTAAACGTTTTGTAGTATCGTAAAAGACACGACAGCACACACGCGTGTGTGTATGTGTGTGTGTGTGAGAGAAAGAGAAAGAGAGAGACAGAGGAGAGAGAGAGAGAGCGAGAGAGAGAGGGGGAGAGAGAGAGAGAGAGAGAGAGAGAGAGAGAGAGAGAGAGAGAGAGAGAGAGAGAGAGAGAGAGAGAGAGAGAGAGAGTACTTAGGCTAAAATAACATATCCTTTCTATGTCAACTACCACCAACCATAGTCAATGCTGGCGTGCGCTATTTGCAAAGCTTGGTCACCAATAACACACTGATGGACTATCTTGTTGACAATGTAACACCCCAACACCCCCGCCAAAATAAGCCTGCAAGCACCCAAGGTCTTTAACTTTCACAGAATCAACTGTCAAATGCTGTCCGTCAATTACTGACTGATTGGATGGTAGAAAAATATATCTGTGTTTGTTTTCCATTGAAATATGTACAGACATAATCTGGGAAATAATTATCAGTTGGCAGTTCACATTCATTGGGGCAAGAGGTGTCTGTTTCTTTAAGTAATAGTGATGAAGCTAGATACCCTGTTATTGTATAACCAATTTGATATATTTATATGGTGTGTCTTAGGACGCATCAGCCTTTAACTGTACAGCTAAAGGATGGATAAAAGGGCCGCAGTGAAAATAAATCAGCATTTGATGGTAATGCTTGTCGAATTTAAACTCATGGGAGTATCTGTATTTCATTTTTCTCTATATGCCCATGCATAATTCTGTTTTAGATGTATGCCTGGCGTTATAGTTAAAAGTTTCGATCAATCAAGCCAAAGCATTTCATCTCCCTGAGACGTCTGCTTATTTCGGCCTGGCTTTTTCTTAAACTTTAACCACAGGAACTGGACAGAAGTGAACAAATGCCAGATAACCCACACATTCACCATCATCTGCAGTGTGATCTGGCTCCTATACTACCGCTAAGTGTCAGATGGGACTTAAATCATTACCCTGTCAGTCATGTTTCACGTCCCCACGTATCATCTGAAAGCAGTCCATATAACTGGTTATTTTTGAGGGGGTGAGGACTTGATGCTTATCCATTAACTTGGATTTTTTTGTTTCTGTCGTCTAATAGTGGTGAGACCATTACGTGTCAATACTTTGGTTAAAAACAGGCCAAGTTTCCAATTATCTAAATCATGACATGTCTATCAACACCAAAATCACTACACACAATAGCAAAATGTGCTGCAGCTTAAATATCCCTCTACATGTCACATATAATCTACATATAAGTTCTCAAAAAGCTGTCTACGGTTGCTTAAATTAATGGTCATATCATCCACACCTTGATTTTTACTTACATCAATGCATTTACGCTACGGATAGTTGTCCTAGCATAATGTTTCTTAATTGTGCAACCAGAAAATCACATGACACCAAGATGCAAGTGTTATTGGAAAAGGCATTTCCTTTTCTCCAGAATGGAGAAGAGCAAAATAAGGAGGGGTGCGCAGTGCTCAGCTGATCATGATGCTTACAACCCACAATAAGTCCAGCCCTGGTCCAGGGGAACACATAAGTTTTCGCACATGTAAAGTCATTGGCCAAATGATTTTGAAGAATTTATTTCTCAGGTATTCCTCTAAAAATGGACATAAATTACGGCACTATAACTCTATAAGGGCATGTATAAGAGCCAACGGTATTTTTTACATTTCCGCTCAGTTTTAAGTGAATTTGGGCATCTGCTGATTAATACACCATATCAAAAAATATCTGCCATATTTGGAGTACTACTGACCTCAGCTGACTGAAACCAGACTCAGCCTGTAGTGGGCATCAATTCAAGTCCTCATTCACAGGACATGTTAAATCTGGTTGTTTTGTTAGCTCATATCTATTGATAAAGAACACCTCTGAATATAACCATCGTGTTATTCTGAAAAGGGGAACATCTTCTACACTGTTCCTAATTGCCGCTGATATACAACTCACCGCAATTTTGATAACCTGTACAGTCAGACTCAAAGCCAGAACAACTTAGTTGACTCTCTATACATTCGAACAATTTGGCAACAACGCTTTCGCAAGATATTTGTCTTGAAGGATATATAATTAGCTGTCAAAGCTATATTATTCTAATTTATTCTAAAGTTCAACTGACTTGTTTAAGGGGCAAACTAATCATTGCAGACCGAATTTTCTTATCAGAACTGGAAAAAAAATCTATGAAGCGTGAGTATTGGACTATGTGTGTGTTTTTACATATATATATATATATATATATATATATATATATATATATATATATATATATATATATATATATATATATATATATATATTTATATATATGTATGTTTGTATATATATATATATATATATATATATATATATATATATATATATATATATATATATATATATATATATATATATATATATATATATATATATATATATATATATATATATATCCCTCGTAGTTCAAATCATAATGCTAGATGAATGACTGGTTCTAAGGTATAAAGGCAACGGATTATGTTCTGCTCCAAGATGATTCAGGATGATAGTTAACATGCTGCCATTAAAACGTATTTCATATTACCAGACTAAATCACAGTTACTTTTGCAACAATAGATCAAACACTGAGGACCTGTTTTGATGTAGTCCTTTAGGTTTAAAGCACTTCGCAATTTTCGTTGATCCTCCCACAAGGTATACATTTCTACAAACTGTGGCAGCCATTTCAATATTTTTAAAATGTCATTTAAAGGATATGTCCATCAAAGTTGAAAGACGACCTGGCCGACAGTTTTCAAGGATTCGCAACACGTTTAGGGATCTGGCTCAAATTGGCGGGTAGGGATTGAATTAACAGCGTCCTTTGGTTTTTTCTGGTCCTAGGTGTACCATTCACAATAAAATTTGGGCCGAATATTAATAAAAAAAAGTGATATGGTTCCTAACCAGCCATCTATGTGGACATTCCATACAAAGAATTTTCCAACCTGATTTGATAATTTTCTCCATTGTGAGTTCGCACATAGCATCATTCCATTAAGGCTGTGGTGCCTAAAATATGTGTAGAAGTCACCCTTCTAAACAAATATAACTGATGGACTATATGGAGAAGTCACAAGGCTAAACCAATGTAAACTATTGAAGTTGCTTTTTCCAGGTAGGCTAGTTTTTATGGGCATGATGACTAAATGTTTTAATATATGTTCAAATATATTTGATGTTAATCAACTTTTTAGGATGCAAATGTAAACCATGCAGATCAAAGCTGGCTAGGCAGTTATGTATTTTTTTTCTACTCCAGATGTGAACCCTTCACTTAAACCAAACTTATTTGATTCCAATCAGCATCACCTATGTATTTAGTTTTACAACTTTTGAGAATACTTTTCCTTGGAACATTCTGTGCTGTCACAATAACCTTTGACTTCCAACTGCTTTTAGTCAACCACTACATGTAAACACAGAATCAGATGAACGGAAACGTGCATAAGCAAACCACCTTTCTGCTGACTTTGTTCTAGATGGAGCTCAGGCTATGTGCAGTAATTGTACTAATAATACGTGTCGAACATCGATTGAAAGTGAGGTGCAGGATATTCGCGTTTCGTGAACCAAATCGTTTCAGGATTACATAGACTTCATGTTTTAGAATTGTGAGATGATCTAAAATTTTGAAATGCCCTTCTTGTGTCCCAATATGACGGACATCAATAAGAACTTGATTTAAACGTATTTTATTTTGACAAAGTACACAATATAATACATATGAACATTATATGCAATTGGGAAAGAGGGCGTGGCCCTATATAAATCCCTCTCGCAGAAGACGACGATCACAGGACACTACAGGACGTACAAGACGCACGGGAACAGAGAGAAGAGGACAAGCACGGACGAGACATACAGTGGGGCATAAGGTTGTATTGTACTGGTAGTGTTAGGATGTCATTTTATCTGCAATTTGGACCGGGGATAACTTGATTGTACCGTATAGCAAAAACAAAACGAAAATAGAAAAATGTATTAGCCAACACCAGAGGGGCTGAAACGTTGAGTGGCGGAGATGAAGTCATGAACGGATGAAAATATTTCAATATTTTCAATAAAAGAACAGTTAGGGGACCCATAAAGAACTATTTGTAATGTAAAGGGAGCATACTGTGATATAGCAGTATGTAGGTTAGACCGAGGAATTGTGTATTTAGAACAATGAAAAAAATAATGCCACGTATCTTCGTTAGGTGAGCCACACGAACATTTCGCAGTGTTCTTAACACCAATCTTGAAGAGATGTGAATTTAACTGACTGGCATCCAAACGGAGGCGTGTATGCTGAACAGCTAGGAATCTATTACCAAAGTTATACAATTCATCAAACTTTATAGGTCGGATCACCGGTTGAGTTATACTTGATTTAAACTTTTGAATAGAGTCAGAATTCCGTATTTCTAGAGGTAGTTGATTCCATAACCGAACAGTTGAAGGAAAGAAGGATTTGTCAAAAAGGTCGGTCCGAGCTCGGAAATGAGGAAGATCAAATTGCTGGCGTGTGGTATAATTACCTGTATCAGGAGAAGCGGTAGAAAGGATAGAGCATAGTGCGTCCGGTACAAGGTTATGGACCAATTTGCACATAAGAATCAATTTTGAAATTTCCCTGCGTTTGGATAAAGTTAACCATCCAGTTTCTTCATATATTTTAGCGGTGCTGGTCCCATGCATTGCTCCAGTGACAATACGAGCAGCATTTAATTGTATACATTCTAGTTTTTCTTCATCTTGGACCGTACAGCCACTCCATACTTGACTACCATATTCCAGAATAGGCCTTATGAAAGAAGTATAAATGGTTTCCAGTGTTTTCCTATCTAGAGTGAATTTCAAACTCTTCATGATATTGATTAATTTGGAGGATTTGTTTGATATATCAGTAAAATGGTCAGACCATCTTAAATCAGAACGCATTGTCACTCCAAGATGTTTATGATGAGCCACATCTTGCAATATATGACCCTGGAAAAGAATTGGGGGGTCAGAAGGTGGATTACTTTTTCTGGAAATAAGCATAGAATCAGTTTTCAAGGCATTGAATGTGACTAGCCAATCTTTGGACCACTGGTCAATTTTAGATAGGTCCATATTCATAGTTTGAGCCGCAGTGACAGGATTATCAATAGTTAGATAGAGTGAGGTATCATCAGCAAACATTTTAATGTTAGATCGAACAATGTCCACAATGTCATTGATGTAAATAAGAAACATCAAAGGTCCTAAAACTGAGCCTTGCGGAACGCCTGCACAGACTTTACCCCAACTAGACGACTGGCCTTGGAAGACTACCCGTTGGTGACGGTTATGCAAATAGTCTGAAAACTTTTCAAAAAGAGCTCCCATAATACCAGCTTTCCTTAGCTTATGGAGCAGACCAGCATGCCAAACTTTATCGAATGATAAAGTTTGGAGAATAAGAACTTACATTTGTTTCAATGCAAGGACCTGGAGCACAAGTTTGGCCTTGACAAAGGAAAGCTCACATTCCCTTTGATAGAATATTTAAGTAAAATCAAGCATTTTACACACTCTTTTGCAAATTTATATCTCACTGGATTCAGTACTGTTAAGACGAAATTACGTAGCACAATCAACGTTTACTTCACAATATCATGATACGAGGGCCAAAGAAAGTGTATCCAATTCATTTCAGAGTACATGCACATGGCTGTAAACTGCATATGTTTATTAGGCATTCAAAAACGTCACAGCAGTAGTAAAAGCAATGTTGGAGACAAATCATCCTATTGATTTGAAATAAAACCGTATGTAGACATTATACAAATAATAAAGGTACAACGTGGCAGCAACAGGCCATATATGGCATTAAGGTAAAGGTTAAAGGTTTGACAGTGTGGCTCAACATTTGAAAATCATTTGAAGTTTGTGGCAAAGGATAGTTAGGAATGATACATACATAATGTTGTGTTGCAAGCTTTTCTTTTTGGCTTGTCTCCACCACGAGCTTATTTTCTGTATCTTTCAAAATATCACTTTTTTCCTGAAATCTATAGGAGACAAAAGATTGATGTAAGTATGTGCTTTCTTGCGACTTCTTTCGGAAACTGATGAAAATGTGATACCGACCCATTTTCCTCGTCTTTGAAAATAAAGTAAAGGTCCTTAAACATATGTCCAACTCAGTGTGTTCATAGATGTGTGAACTAATATCATATCCGGGCACATTGTTGCATCTATAATTCATACATACTGACGAAATTAGAGTGTATACAGGCCTCCCATGGGTGCGTTCACAGGAAACAAATACAAAACACTGCAGTGTGTTACTAACATTCCTGCATTCGACATTTATTGAGAAAATGCGTGAATTTCTTCACCGCTGTACTCAATTTAAAAATGCCGCCTGAAACATTTTAAATGAATATATGTTTGATATCAAAGAAGATAACCTGGACAGCATATCTTGTTCGTATATTGTCCCCTGCAAATGTCTCTGTTGTTTCCGTTTGGCAAAGTACATATCTGAATCTGGATAGAAGAAGCCAATTGTGTGGCTTGCTTGAAGCTTACCATCCAGAATACCATTCATGAGCCAGATGATCTATAATACTTATACAATACACACACACACACACACACACACACACACACACACACACACACACACACACATACACACACATGTATATATACATATTTGTGTGTGTTAGTCTGTAATGACATGAACATTTTAATCTGTTTGCTTGTTCATTTTGAAAACCTACCTTTAGTAGATTTTCACTTGCTGCAAGATTTTTCATAAATGATTTTATTTCCTCCTCCATTCCCTTCTGTTTTGTGATAAATTCCTGAAATGAAACGAAAGTTCAGTGTACTTCTACAAACATAGTTCAAGAAATCTTAATTCTTTCTGGTGTTAGCTTAGTGTATTCAGGTCATGCCGTATAAATTTACATGCAATATGTATACGTACATTGTATCATATGCAATATTATACATTTGCATTTATGTGCAATTTGGCAAAGAGACAACTTATCTACGGTGAAGGATATGTGACGTAGCACAGGGCTACGTGATTCAGTACTGTGGATTCATTTGTGCATGTCACTATCAAAGTGTTCTTCCAAAAGATGATAATGATGATGATGATGATGATGATGATGATGATGATGATGATGATGATGCTGCTGCTGCTGCTGCTGCTGCTGCTGCTGATGATGATGATGGTGATGATGATGATGATGATGATGATGATGATGATGATGATGATGATCATTATTATTATTATTGTTCAATGAACACCACCCGATCATGATTATTGTGGTAAAGCTGCTGGCGGGGATGGTGATGATTATGATGATGATGCTAAAGATGATTATGATAACGATGACTTGTATGATAATTATGAAATACATAACAATTCATACGGTTTTTATTTTGTTACATTTATTAACTGTCTGTGAATTTTCAATGGAAAAGGGGGAAAAATGAATTAAGTAGTTGTTTAATCTACTCGGTTATAAAGAAACGTTTTGGTCGCGCGGATCATTCAGTCGTGGAGAATTCATGAATACCAATGACCGTATATCCATTTTGCTTGAATGTATCAACTATGTTGCCTCAAGCCCTTGTTTCTTATTCTTCCTAAAACAATTAGCCCTAGGTTTTATCTCATTAGTAGTTATAGTCTACATTTTTTATTTGCGAGGCCAATTAGTAATGAAAACAATTAGTGTCATCATAATTATCTTGGGCATCATCAATAACAATTACATGTAAGTTGGTTTATTAAATACATTACATACTGCTAGCTGGCCCTGCAGCTGCTTTATTTTTGAATCCCTCTCCTGAAAAAAAAAGAAAAAAAGGAAGAAAATAGAAATCATCAGAAGAAACTCTAACTCTGTTCATATATCTATCATACAGTTTGTATCTGTCAACAGATCCACCTCTACTAGTGACTCAGTTACATGTAGTGTACCATAAGGATCCACATTAGGGCTGCCCCACTTCATCATTTACGTGAATGATTTGGTAAGAAGCTTAAACTGTGACCTCCATTTGTACGCACACGACTCCGCTTTTTTAGTCTCGAAAAAAAAACGGTCAGTCAGATTGAAGCAGCCTTGAGTGAAAATACGAAATCTCCCAGCCAATGGCTGGTAATAAATAAGTAAAAATATGCACTCGGGCAAAATTGAAAATGTTTTCTTAGGAGTGTTCACAGTTGAATGTTTCCTGCAAAGACATTCCCACACAAACAAAAATAAAATATTTATGTATCACTTGTGATCCAGACTTGTAGGGCGATAAAATTTGACGTGATGCTGTGAGGAGGATAAAAAATGATATAAAATTTCATTACAGCAATAGACATCTTTGAAATAAGAATGAGAAATGGTTGCTCTGTTCTACTCTCTTGCATCCACATTATGAATATGTGCGTGGTTGCTGTATTGAGCATCAACAAATATCATAGAAATAGACTTCATACTGCACAGAGCAAGATGGGCAGATAAACACTCGCACTCCCTCCATGAGCACATGTGGGCATTGACCAGCGTATTCTGCTAAAATGACTAGATGTCTCATCTAGAATAGAATATTTGGCTTTGAGTCTAACGCACAAATTCAGTAGATCTCAAGCTCCTGACTATTTCCATGATTAACAACCGGCCAGAAGTTTGCATACATACAGTACATGACAGAATCAACTGTCAAATGCTGTCCGTCAATTATTGACTGATTGGATGATATAAGAAATATTTCTTTGTTTTCCATTAAAATATGTACAGATATAATCCAGGAAATAATTATCAGTTGGCAGTTCACATTCATTGGGGCAAGATGTTTCTGATTCTTTTAGTAATAGTGATGAAGCTAGATACCCTGTTATTGTATAACCAATTCGATATATTTATATGGTGTGTCTTAGGACGCATCAGGCTTTAACTGTACAGCCAAAGGATGGATAAAAGGGCCGCCGTGAAAATTAATCAGCGTTTGATGGTAATGAATACCAATGACCGTATATCCATTTTGCTTGAATGTATCAACTATGTTGCCTCAAGCCCTTGTTTCTTATTCTTCCTAAAACAATAAGCCCTAGGTTTTATCTCATTAGTAGTAATAGTATACATTTTTTATTTGCGAGGCCAATTAGTAATGAAAACAATTAGTGTCATCATAATTATCTTGGGCACCATCAATAACAATTACATGTAAGTTGGTTTATTAAATACATTACATACTGCTAGCTGGCCCTGCAGCTGCTTTATTTTTGAATCCCTCTCCTGAAAAATAAAAGAAAAAAAGGGAAGAAAATAGAAATCATCAGAAGAAACTCTAATTTATTTACTTGTTTGAAAAGCATATGAAATGTGTATATAAAAACAATATACTGTAGTAAGTATTTTATATTACTAATTATTTTACAGGGCTAAGGAAATGAGTTTGGAATATCATAATCGTGAATAAGGCTAAATGATACTGTTTCAATTTGGCACTTGTTGCACGTGATACACTGCATACACCTTTAGATCTAATTTTTGAGTAGGTAATTTTGCTATACAGCAATATCCTTCTGATCTCTGCATAAAGTCGTGTCGATCCTCAGAACTTCTTCCTTCAAGGCAAATACTTCATCTTGTAGTTTGTCCTGTTCTTCCTGTTTCTCCTATATTCAAACAATAAACAGAAAATAAAACGTGATGTAGTTGACATATGCTAACATTTTGAACAAAGAAAAATTTGGTCACACAGTCCATTTTACGAGAGTTAAGAGCATCATTGCGAACTCTCGTCAGGAAAATATGTTATTTGCTCCTAGGTATCATGTAATAGCATTTCAAGGTATCTAATGCACTTTCTCTTTTTTCATCCATTTTTTTTTTGCGGGCGGGGGGGGGGGGGGGGTCTACAGGAAAGAGCACCTTATTATTTCAGGGAAACCATATGTTTCAGATTGAAGTTTCCTTATTACAAGTGACCATATACTGAGTTACAGTTCGAGATGATCCGTAATATTTTTAATTTGTTCTATTTTCTTTTTTTTATTCTTTTTGCTGATCAAATATGATCAGCTGTGCCAATGATCATTTTCTTGCAGTGTCATTGGAGTGTTGACCATTGAACCCACGTGGCTAACGCTATCAACACCTTTTTGGCCAGCATTTGTGCTGTATTAAGTCTCATCATTTAATAAAGTTCTTTGAAAATAATTGTCATCGCAGTGACTTACAAGTCTACAGGGACTTTTATCTTGTCCATAAATTAACAGATATAGATGCATGCTAACTCTTGATTATTTATAATGTGAAATTTGTAAAGTGACTCGTGAGTACATTTTTCCTCGAATGACTCATAAAATTACTCCAATTGATTTCACAATGCAGTTTCTCTACTCACGCACCTGTATCTCGATTCTGCTTTCATTTAAATCCTGTTGCAATAATTGGTTATTCTCTTTCTCCTGTTCCAGTTCCTGCCGAGTTATTTTCATCTGTTCGTCTTTGTCCTGGAAATACTCCGGCATTTGTCAACTTACAACATCAAGAGTTCTTAAAACGTGGTTCGGTTCGCTAATATTTATAAGAACATGCGTTTACGTAAACAAATATGTGTGATATACAGACCTGAAACTTCACCTTATGTACCATGTAGATACATAAAAATATTTCCTTTAGATCAACTTTCATAGTTTTTGAAAATAAATAGTTGTTATCTAATATATCCATCTGAAAAAACGTCTGACGAAGGAAATTAAAATGATAATAAATGTGAAGAACCAGTTTCCATTGTCCTATGTTTCCCATTAAACGCACGGCCATGGATTGCATCGTTTGTGACATTAAGTTTCATTCACAACTGTTGGGAGTGAATCACATCATAGATGTGTTGTTCATTTAACGAATCCTGCTACAATCCCACAATGAAAATTAGAGAAAACTTATTATACCAAACAAGGCTTACATACATTTATTTCATCTTGTTTCTCCAGAACCTTTGCTTGGCAAGACTGGAAAGAAATTGGCAAGTGCAAAGAATATGAACAAAAATGAATAATTATGAAAAACAATTGTACGAAACATTAAGCCTTAATTACTGCAAATGAACTGGTTTACGGTCCATATTCCGTTAAATGTTTTCCGCCAGACTTGCGTAAACCGATGTAAAGACAATTGGATTTGTGATTGAGAAAAAATCTTGGTAATGATTCTGTTATCTTAGTTCTCCCCTTGCTCTCAATGTTTTCCATATTCCTAAGGTGCCAAGATGGTTTCCGGCTCGTTGTTGACTCTGCCGACTTTGACCCCATAAAGCTCATATAAATCGATAGTTTCACCCATAAAACTATATGTGTTGATAATCGTATGGATGTCTAGATTTGTAAAAACAGAATATGGAATTAATTTAGGTATTTTTTTTGGACAGTTTACGCTGTTTTGTGAGTGGGTATAGATTCATAAGTTTATTTCAGCCCGTTCGCATGATATCTAATTTTAACATCTGCAAACTAGCTGAAACGATAATATAGACCACTCCCCAGGAACCTAATTTTTGTTTATGGGTAAAATGAATTTTATACAATTTTGTAGAATTTTTAAGTTGGTACTATGATGTTATACAGTATCTTTATGTTTTGAGCTCCAAAAGTCACAGAAGGAAGAATTGAAAGGCCAAATAAAAACAAAAAAGAAAAATAAAACACAAAAAAACCAACACAAAAACAAAAACAAAAACAAAAACAAAACAAAAAAAAAAAAACAAAAAAAAAAAAAAAAAACAAAAAAAAAAAAAAAAACAAAACAAAAAACAAAAAAAAAAAAAATAAAAAATAAAAAAACAGAAACAAACAAACAACCACAACAAAAATTTGGTTTCTACGTTAGTAATTTATCTTGCTTTACCCTTTTATTTTGAGATGATATATGTAACCGTGTTAGCTTGACGTCATTTTAAAATTTGATTGATCTTGTGAAAATTTAACATCCTAGAAAATCACTTTTAAAGGTCATGGCTCTCATTTTTTTTCAAAGGACGGACTGTCGAGTGAAAAAAAAAAAACTCGATCCATCCGATCGAACTTTTCAGTACGAGTGGAGTAAATAAGAACCTTCAACTTTGATGTATTTTTGCAAAGATAAGTTGGTGTTTTCTGGTATAAAAATCAAGTTTTTTATATCAAATTTTATAAAGCAAGGCACAATGTTAGACTTAGAGCTATGTTTTCACATGCCGCTCCCAAGGATCAAAGGGAAGACGTAAAGCGATTACACGGTCATCTGACCATGGCTCTGACAACACACTGTTTCAAAATGACAACCGGCAATTGGGTCCACGTGTGGAGTGACAGTTTGTTTAGCAATATTTACCTGGATAGCAGGCTTTATACTCTGAGATCGTTTCATCTAGGCCAGGCTGCATACTGTCAGCGTGCGATGTAATGTTAGCCCAAAGAGGCTCCACAAGGCAATTGTTTAATTATTTGCATAACAAGCAACATGTAGGATTGAACGAGCGAGGGCCTTTTTGTATCATGTTTCACTGAAAATGACCACCAGAAAGTGTGCCACAAATTACATGATTGATATTGCTGTACAGTTTCCAGGTCAGTTTACCCAAAGATTACGTACCAATTTAGATGTAAAATTTTCAGCCTTTAGTGCGGTTACAATTTTTCAAAACAATGTGGATGGTAGAGTACAAGCGTCTCTATGACCACGGGCATGATTTACCGTAACATCTCGGTTTTTTCTTCTGCCGTACGTCTGATCATACTCGTATGTGGTTCTGTGTTTTGGCTTGTTCCATTTGAACTTTTTAATGAAGCTAAAGTTTAGCTCATTGTTCCAATATTAATGTGACATGTCGACATATAACGATCACACAGGAACGATAACAACACAGTCGTCATTGCATTCGCAGGGGTTTCCTTACGAATCTACGTAATTTTCCATTTTGCTTTCCGTCACAACTTTTCACTTGTGCCTTACTCTGTGCTCACAGTTTGTTCAATTCATGCCTTTTTGTGTGAAACTAAAATGTGAAAGAAAATAGGTCCTAGCTCCAGTTATTTGTACGTGCATGCGTCGTGTTAATCCTCTGAATTTGGGACATGCTGGAAGCACATGGGATTAGACGCATGTGATAGCATGGAGCGTATCACGTGACTAAATTTACCAATGACATGCCTCGAAACTTCCCTCGACTAGCACACTGACGAATTGTGCGATATTTCTTAGGGGTATCCCAGGAATTCTTTATTTTCAAATGATTGGAGAGCTTGTTATACAAAGAGACGAGTGCCTGAGCTTTCCGGCGGCATAAAATAACATGGTAGTCGAAAAAAAAATCATTTAGGCCACAGACGGTCAAAGTTACCTTGTCTTTTGTGTAAATTTCGGACTTTATCATTCAAATTGCGACAAAAACGGGTGGTTGTTAGATTCTTATCCATGTGAGAGGGAAATACTCCTTTGAAACACAGAATGGAAATAACCAGTCAGAAGTATTGAAGTCTATCTGCCATAAAATGTACACGCTTACAGGTAAAAAGACAGTACGGGCAAACGGTGAGCTGATGAATGTTGGCTTAGGGTGCAGTCGAGTACACTCGCAAACGATGACAAATGATGTTCAGAGCATGTTCGAATATACTTGCTTACAGCATGCTAAGGGTGGTGCTTGGCTCACCATGGCTTGGAAAACTTTAAATTCATTAGCAAACACCGTACTAATGCCCATTGTTCAGTGACACAAGGTGTTTAATCCTGTTAGGTTTAGATAAGCTTTGAAGTCGGAACGATGGAGCTTTGTCAAGTTGACCAGCTGCTCTGACGCAGTTCAGGCGCCATATAGATAAATTCACATCCTGTAATATACCTCTAGATCGCCAATAATGTCATAAGTCACTGCAACAGCAAAAAAAAAAAAAAAAAAAAAAAGAAGAAGAAGAAAAAAAAATATAATAAATAAATAAAATAAAATAAATAATAATAAGATAGAAAAAAATGTTGTTTAAGTGTCACTAATTCCTTAGGTGTGTCTCTACTCGACTGCTATGTGCATCCAATCAAGCATGTCGCCATTTTTCCCATGTGGTCATGTGCCTTTGCCGTTGTCAGGGGCCAGTCAGCATGGCTGATGGCTGTTCAAACATTGTGGACCACTGCCATACCAAAGTAAACAGAGGATACACATGTGGTGGTCTGTTGAAACTTGCCACTGTTTTAATTACTTTTCTCATGTAGATATTTATTGTTTTAAAAACAGTATTTATTGCCCACATATTTAAGATGTTTATCTTTCAAATAGAGAGAACAAAAGTCATTTTGTGATTTTTTTCGGCACAGCTGTCATAGCCCAAACCATCCTGGCACCTTAAAATTAAATATATATCAAGGCTGGGTAATTGCATCATTGGTGAACTTGGTAATGTGTGCAAATAAGCTATATTTTTTAATTATTACCAACTTATTGAGTTATTTTTCTTATATATATATATATATATATATATATATATATATATATATATATATATATATATATATATATATATATATATGTATGTATATATATATGTATGTATGTATGTGTGTGTGTGTGTGTATGTGTGTGTGTGTGTGTGTGTGTGTGACTAACCACACTGTCTTGAAGGCGAACTAGTTTGAGTATGTACCTTGAGCAGTTTTGATAGAAGTAGGAGGTATACAACGAAGTAGCCAAAAAAGAATATCAGTGATGTCAATCTAGGTATCGTTACAGGATGCTCTTCTGCAAAAGTAAGGTCCATATATATATATATATATATATATATATATATATATATATATATATATATATATATATATATATATATATATATATATATATACATATATATATATAAGTATTGTTCGTCATTTCTAAGGTGGCCCATCGATGCCAACGTGATGTTATTCTTTATCTCGTATTTACGAGTTGGTATTTCGTGATTGCAAGATAACATCGCGTTTTAACGATATTATATCTCTTACTCAAGAGAGTGCTATCTCGTAATTACGACAAAATTATCTCGATACAGTCCCGTAATTACGAGATATATATATTGTAATTACTAGATAACTATCTTGATAATATTCTGTAATTTCGAGACAATATATTGTAATTACGAAATAACCATCTCGTTAGTACAAGTAATTTTCTTGAAAATTGCGAGATACCAACTCACACGAGATATCTTATCGTAATTACAAGACAGTAACTACGATGTACTCTATCGCTTTTACCAGCCTGTAGGTCGTAGTGACGATATAATATCTCGTAATTGCGAAATAACTAATTCGTAATTACGAGATAGCTTTCCATTAATAACGACCTAAGCAAGAATGTATAACTCTTCAAACTGGAAATGAATAATACAACCTCAGATTTATATGTGGTCATTTTTTTTCTTCTTTTTCTTCTTCTTCTTCTTCTTCTTCTTCTTCTTCTTCTTCTTCTTCTTCTTCTTCTTCTTCTTCTTCTTCTTCTTCTTCTTCTTCTTCCTTTTTTTCGTTTTTTTGTGTATATATATTATACTGGTGCTTCTAACATCTCTTTTTGGACAAAATGGTAGTTCTTACAGGATTGCTGTTGTTGTAGACAGTTAAATGCATGCATTTGATTTTAATAGGTGTGACCACAACCGTTCTGTAAGGTAGCTTGGATGCACCTTGGCGTGTTGCATGTCAGCTTGGCAATCAGAGTCTGGGTAACCCGAGCATCCAACATCCTAACGATTCTGCACCAGATTGCGAGATAGTAACTCGGAATTACGAGATTATATCTCGTAATTACAAGAAATTACCTTATAAATGGGACATATATATTCTCCTAATTACGATATAACTACCTCGTCATTAAAAGTTACTACTAGTTATTAGGAGATAGTTAGTCCTAATAAAATGAAAAATAACATTAGGTTGGCACCAATGGACCACCATACATTTCAAATATTATGCGCTGATCAATTTTCACTTTTCGCAACATGAAAATAAAAAGTCTGAATATTACATAACTGTGAGTGGCCGACCATGAATTCTGCAAGGCACTGACAAATCTCAGAGTTTAACTTGCCGTTCCCCGCTGTGGTAAGCGTGTTGAATGTATAATTGTTCCCACTGCGAGAGACGATATAGGCTACCCCTTTCAGCTCACTGGCCCCGTGGCGCCATATAGCATGGATCAATCATACCGAGTGTGTTTGACAAACGTACTAAACGCTCAGGAGAGAGAACAGACATATTCACTCTTACTTTCTATTATACACACGCATGGTAAAGATTTGTACCAGGGTATGGACACTGGAGACCAATGCATGCCATGCATCTATTACAAAAGACGCACAGTAAGCTCTGTACTTTACATGCATTTCAAGAATTCAGGGTTAAATCCATTTTCTTTACCATCGTAGACTCGCACACTTATGCTGCAGAACCAAGGTATTTTAATATCTCAGAAAAAAAGTCCTGTTAAAACATGTTCACATATTGTTCCTTATACCCAACACGTGCATGATTCATTGCGTGACCTTTAAGTCAATGCTGACCATGCCTAAGGTCAGTGCCGGTCTTCTCGAAAATAAAAGGCATGAAATGTCCACTAAAGTGAGACTGTGAACTTTTCCACATGTGATGTGGACAATTGTCCGTGATAGGGGGGGGGGGGGGGAGCATAATCGTACATCTGGTGTGCTTATTCGATAGCACAGGATATAATTTACAAAATGTACACTCTCGAAAAAACGTTCAACACCCAAATTCGAATGATAGAGTGCATATAATAAGGGACAAATATTCTCACAATTGTATTTCCTGGGTTCAAATCTCCGTCTACCCCGTAGTTTTATTTTTGTGTATTATGTCCAAATCTATAACCTGTGTTTTGCAATCCCTTCAACAGACATAGTTTTTAAACATTTTTAAGGTGATTTTGTATCTTATTATGCTTTTTATGTGCATGTCATGATTATAGAAGAAAACATTATCACCACGCATAAAAATCCGTTGGCAAACAAAGAACATATAGACAGATCAAAATAATGGGAACAAATGTACAAGAACATTTTTACGGTGATATTTTTATTTCCGCACACGGCATTAATGACGCCTTCATGGTGAGGTGGCTCGCTTTGATTCTAATGGCTAATGAAACACCTTTTTGCTGCAACATGGGACTGGCCTTTTTGGTGAACCTGATACGTGGTCCTTTTTTTTTTTTTTAAGCACCATGAACCTAACGCGAGCTGTTTTTGAACCATGAAAGGCATATTACTCTTGCCATGGGAACGTGGTTTCAACATTTTTATAAGTAAAACTTTTTTTGGTTGACATTTTAAACACAATAGTCTGTGAAATCAAGATTTGTTTCTCCGTAAAATGTAAAAATCTTTCAAAATTTACTTTTACCATGAACTGATGAATTGTAAAAGGACTACTCTTTTTCTCTCAATGAGACGTGAACGTTTCCTACCCCCCCCTCCCCCCGCCATGTAGCCTGGCATGAAAGTGGGATTGAAATATATGAATCACGCACCTCCTGGTATAGATATGGTAGACATACCACACATTATTACTCCACAAAGGCAGTCAGCCACGCCCAGGGCACATACACATCGACGGTTGGACTGGTGCAGCCTTTTATCTGAAATGAAAGTCTACAGGTTTTAATATAAGACGTCCCCGTGTAAAGAGTCTAAACAAGAAATAAATAAACCACTTCTGATCTGAATTAAAAAGTAACTTGTGTAAATGTGCCTGGATGTTTGCAAAATCAGAAACGGTAATCAAATTGGTTTCCACTTGGGATATAAATTTATATATTGGTAACATAGCTTTACCATTTTTGGCAACTTCGTGTGTGGAAAAACTTCATGCTTGTCGATAATTACACTCTAGTGCATTGACTTTGGGGGAAAAGTCGGATCCCAGGACTCCCAAATTAATGATGTTTGAAACGTAGGAGCCGTAACGGGCACCCGGGTATCCGGGTGCCCGCGGCAAAAAACCTTATTGAAAGAATACACAAAAAGATAATAAGCTTGCTTTTATTAGGTACAGTATAGTGATTCCACCATTCGCCGAGTTGCCTATTTCTGAAGAAAAAGCAAAAAAAAAAAAAAAACAAAAAAAAAAAAAAAACACATGGATCTATTATTTGTTTATTTATATCAAAAGTAGTTGGGTACTAAAAATTAGATTTGGATCCCAACTTTTGGCATTTTGACGGGGGGGGGGGGGGGGTGTTCCCGGGTACCCAGGTGCCGAGTCAATGCACTCTTGCGCTCCCATGGCTTGCCAACAATTGTTTGTATTGCAGTAATGCTACACATTTTGCATATTCTTTTCTAATGATATCCTTGTATCATGTTGTCTTGAATTAGAATGTGAACGCTCAAGCATACAAGGCTGTAACGCTCCTTCTAAAAACATAAATTTTCCATTCAGACTCTTCTTTATCTGTCACTTTGAATTAAACATCAGCAGTGAAGTCTCTGCCACTAATTCCTGGATTAAAATTTAGCGCATATTTAGCCAAAGACAGAAATATAGATTAGAAAAACCCATGATAAACTAAAGTACATGTAAAGATCAATGGTTTCGTATTAACTTTGATATCTATTTCATTGATTTATGTGTGTCAAAAACAAAGGAAGAAAGAAAAAAAGTAAAAAATCATAATGCATACAACTACCTTTCAGGCTTCTGCTGTCACCGCTTGAGCAATGACTTGCGTGATTCCCAGTGCGAGAACTATGGTCATGATCATTACTACCAATGATGGTGTCGCCCGACGCTGTGCTAGTTTTTAAGGTCTCACTGTAGATGTGGTTATTTTCAACATTACTGTCACTGCTTTTGGACGATGTCGAAGGTTCACTTTCATGCGTAAGAGCATTATTCGTTTTGTCCGACCGGAAAATATGTCTAAACTGGGGCACTGGACCCAGTAAAACTCCCATAACCACCAACCGTTGCCACGATGATACTGTCAAACCAGAAACGCAATGACAACGAATAACGGAAATCCGTATCCCAAAACCTATTTTTTTGTTTTTCACCTTATCACAAGCTGGTTGTCAAATGCTAAGCTTGCAGTGCGTGACGCAAAAACATGTTCCACGGTGGACATAAATCAGCGGTGTACATGTGACATTTATGTGCTATGCAGCAGGTCAGAATATGAAATTACACCGATGAGAAGTGCCCGTTGAGACATTAGAGGGACAGGCAAATATCTGTAATCCGCTTCATGTGACCACTGTTTTTAGGAAAATGATGGGTAAATTCGGGCATGACAGCTCGAATTTGCAGGGAATAATGTACTTGTATGATAAGCAGGTCTTTTAGCTGATTGCAACTGTGTAGTGATTACGATATCGGTATCACATATGAAGGGTAACTATTAGCCGCAGCTAAAACTGATGATGGCTAGTTAGAAATTAAAGTACTGCCTGAATGTAAAAAATAGACATGAATTTATACGTTCCTTTGCAAACCAGCTTTGTCACACCTAAGCATCATAAAGGTGTCTGTCATACTCTGAACTTCCATCTAAGAACGTTGTATATATTGAATGGCAAGAGGTACACTGACACTCATTCCGTGTATTCCCTCCCTCCTCCTCCTCTCGAAAATCACAAAAAAGAGAAAGAAAAAAAAAACATGAGAGAGCGAGAGAGTGAGACAGAGAGACAGAGAGAGAGAGAGAGAGAGAGAGAGAGAGAGAGAGAGAGAGAGAGAGAGAGAGAGAGAGAGAGAGATACATATGCGCTAAATTTTCAACCAATAACTCTACGCTCTAAAGTCAGTCCAGACTGAGGTCACTGAAACAATCAGCACATCTTGCAGATCTGGGTCGTTTTTGCAGAGAAAACTCTCCTGTTTATCAGGCAGATCGGAACATGAAAATTGGCAAGTTCACTCATGAATATGTAAAGACAATGATGAGCTGAAAAATTTCTTGGAGAAAAAACGAGGAAAATAAGCAACTTGGAAAATATTTTTTTTGTCTGAACTGTTGGTCTGTTGGAAAGATATACCAGGGTTGTTCACAGCCCTTTACAATACCAAGTGCAGTGAGACGTGACCCTGGACAATACACTCTAATTGGGAAAATGGTCATGACGACACTGTAATTCTTCACCCTACAATGGACCCAGGGAGGGTCAGCCTTTGTTGACAACTGACGGGAAATGTATACTAAGGCCATGTCACAGAGAAACAGAGCAAGATCTTTGGATATAGATCCAAAAATATTGGATGCAATACGTGTTGTTGTCAGGGAGGAGGTTGCACAACTAAGATCTGTTATAGAGTCTGTTATAACTCAATTACAGTCTTTAAATGATAAGTTCAATGAACTGGAAAAGGGCATGCAAGACTGCAGTGCTAAGGTTGAAGCAGTCATTAACTCATTACTGCCCAAACTCTCCTCCAAAGTGCAAGAGATTTCCACTGCCCTCTGCTTGCAAATACTGGACAATGACATCCATAAGAGGAAGTGGTCAGTGATCATAAATGGTCTTAAAGGTCCAGCTGGTGAAACTCAACAAGATACTAGGAGAGGTTGTATAGATTTTGCTAAAACATAACTGCAGATCCATGATGCTGACTCGACTGAACTTAAAGCCTGCCATCGATTCAGTCAGCAGAAGGATGCTGGCATAATCATCAGCTTTGTTGACCTGGACAAACGAAATGAATGGCTGGCTGGGGCCAAACACCAGCTGAACCATCCAGGCAAGATCTCTGTCTCTCCTGATATGCCACCAGTTACACGAAAACTCAAAAAGGATATTCTGGATTATAGGCGAAACTTATCTCCTGATCAGAAGAAGAAGGCTAAAGTGAGGTACCTGAAAATCTGGCCATATGTGAAATTGGACATCCAGGGTGAAAACCCTTACAACCCTAAAGCTACCCAGAGAGAAATAGCCCGAGACCTACTGGAACTTGATCTTGAAGCAAAAATAGAAATGAGCTAAATTTCTTTCAACCAGTTTATGAAACCTCCAAAGACACTGACAATATAATCATTAACTGCCAAATGTGAACTCTCCGTAGGGGACTTTTTTCTTTTCTATACCACAGATTTTTTTGTCGCAAACATGTGTTTGCTCTTGACTTTCTACATGTTGTGGTCTTTTTCTTTCTTTTCAGCTTATATGTATGTTTGCCGTTTGACAATTTTCAGATTCATGCTAACCTCACTCTTTATGTTATCAACAAATAGCTTCCATGCTGTGGTACTCCTTTCAGTATCTTATTATTGAGATTTCATCATAATTGGTACATTGTATATTAAATGATGAGACCTGAAATCATAAATGAGGATGTGTTGAGAAATTTGGGGGGAATCTCTGCAAATTGCTTAAATGAGCACTTAAATGACACACATGACTTAGAAAATACTATATCGATAGCCTCTGACTCACCGTATATTGAAACTAAATATTTAGCTGAATATCTCAAGCCATTAAAAGATACCTTTTCTGTACTAGATCTAGATATTCAGAGTTTAAATGCAAAATTTGACAAGTTCCACATATTAATAAATGATCGGGCAAAAATGACTTTGAATTTGATGCTATTTGTCTACAAGAAACTTGGCTAGATGGAGACTCACCCAATGTGAGTTAAAAATTTGCGAAAGTAGTATCTTTGTTTTAAAAAGACGACGAGACCATTATTGAAAACTATCGCCCAATCTCACTATTGCCTGCCATATCCAACATTTTTGAAAAAGTGGTATAAAATCAACTAAATGAATATTTTGTGTCAAAAATGTTATTTTACAAAAGTCAACATGGATTTAAAAAGTTGCACTCCACTGAAAGCGCTGCCTTAGAGTTTACAGCTCGAATTATGAATATTCTTGATCATGAAAAGCTACCCATCGCTATTTATCTAGATCTAAGCAAAGCTTTTGATATCTTGGACCATAAAATTCTTTTGCATAAACTTCAGTATTATGGCATAACAGGTGTGGCATTGGAATGGTTTAAAGACTACCTATCTGGTAGGAAACAGTATGTTCATTTTGATGGTTTATGTTAAGATACTTTACCTGTAACCACAGGGGTACCCCAAGGGTCCATTCTTTGCCCCTCTCCTGTTTATCATTTATACAAATGACATGTACTTAGCTTCAACTCAGTTTGATTCCGTCTTATATGCAGATGACACAACTTTAATAAATTCTTTGTGTTTTTCTAATGTTACGTCTGACACTCAAGGAAATGTATCAAGTTCCATTAATATGGAATTAAGAAATGTTCATAACTGGCTGGTGGCTAACTAATTATCATTGAATATTTCAAAAACAAAGTACATGTTATTTCATTTCCCACAGAAAAAGATAAATTTTGTGCCAGACTTAAAAATTGATGATGTTGCGATTTCCAGGGTTTAGGATATTGATTTCCTTGGTTTATGTATACATGATAATTTGAATTGGAATTCCCATTTATGCAAAATTGGCAACAAACTTTCTAAACTGGTTGGAATTTTCAAAAAACTTAGAAAGTATTTTCCCACAAGAACTTTACTTTTAATGTACAATTCCCTATTCCTATCACATCTAAATTATTGTATTCTTGTATGGGGCTATTCTTTTGATCAAATTTTCATGTTGCAAAAAAAAAGTGATACGTCTCATAGGTAATGCTGGATATAATGCCCATACAGATCCCTTATTTGAGCAGCTGAATGTTTTGAAAGTACATGATATTCTGCAGTTTAAGGCACTCAAGTTTTATTACCGTTACACTAAATGTGAAGTTCCAAGTTATTTTGAAAATATGTTTGAATTTACTCTAATATCACACCCTCATTTTACACGTTCTAGAGGAAGACCTATTATCCCTGCCCCTAAAAATGCAACATTGAAAATTGTATTCGCTACTACATTCCTCATTTACTCCAAAATATCCTTCCGCGCATTAAAGACAAAATTCTAACACATTCGTACCTTGGCTTTTCAAAATACAGTAAGTCATATTTTGTGAGAAAATATCAATGTGAGTGTACCATACCTAACTGTCATGTATGCAACAATCATGAAGATATTGTTCCACTGGAAATAATTTGAAATTTCGTTATTGTATTTTCTTTTCTCAGCATTAGTGTTTTGAATCTGCAATGTGAATGCTGTAAAAAAAATCATCTCTACTTTGTAGGTGGCCTCAGCGAGAGCGGATAAAATATCCTTAGCTGAGGTCTCCTGACATATTTTGTTTTGCATAGATTGTTTCAAAACAATGTCATATTATCTATTTTGTTGCATACATTCTTGTACAATTTGTTATCTATATGTCAAATAAAATTATTCTAATTCTCCTGATTCTTCTGAATCAGACACTGTCAATGTCTAAATGTTTTCCTTAGTTAAACAATATTAACACCTTCAAGTCACCTTTTTTAAGACAAATTCAAGAGTTCAATAGATATATGAAGCTATCAATTGGTAATCAGTGGGAAACACTAAATCACATTTTGCACCAGTGAGTTCCTTGCACCCTTTTTCGTGTTGGCGGCAGGTTTCCTTTACACTGCATTTAGCATAGGCAACACCTTGTCAATTAAAAAATATATGAGCGTAAAGTAATAACAAATACGTAACTAAATCACGTATCACATGCGTATAAAGACAATAAGACAGCTTGTATGAACTAGCATATACACCAAGATGCAAAATAAATACCATATTCCAAATTCAAGAATACCCTCGAGACAAAAATTTTATGTATGTTTTGAAGGAGAAATTGGCAGCAAGTTTTTATTATTTCTTTTTCTTCTTCTTTTTGCGATATGGAAGGAGTAGAGACACTTGTATTAATCAGGTCAATCCCTGGAACTGTTGTTTTGTAAAGGTATGCAGACTTACATTTTCTCCTCTTTACACAAATTTAAGGTGGGTTCATTGACAGCGTGAATTGACCTATTTCCTAAGCTTCAGTCTTCCTATAAAATATAGCAATCACACAACATTATAAATTCTACGATCCGCCAATCTCTGTGTGATGGAGATCAGTTAATGCCACCGTTCCCAAGCATTGGCAGAGCCGTGCTGCTCTACAGATTCCACTATTCTCAAAACAGCTAAGGGTTTTTGAAAAAAAAAATGTAAGGTTTGTAACGTTGGTAAATGTCATCTTCTGCGGAGTGAGGGCTTCTCCCATTGATTTTGGAATATCCCGGAACCTGTGCCAGGAAAATAGAAATTAGGACCTTTGATAATGACATTTATTTCTCTAACAGGACTCAAGAAAATAAAAAATAATAAATGATTTCAGAAACCATCTTTTCAGTGAGTGGTGTGCTTGTGGTACACAGGACTTCTATATGGTGTCACATTGGACACGGCATTATATTCAATAATGTAACACCTGCGGCCACACAGGTGTCTTAAACAGTAGGAATTATCCATGGCACCTGAAAAATTAAGACATAACAGTCACACACTCCAGAGATGATTTTGACAAAACTAGAGATATAATCCAACATTCCTCAGAGGACCCATGCATGAGACTTTGGGATATGATGAAACATGGTCTTCGTTTAATTTGACAAGCAATCTGAAAACCAGGCCATCCGAGAATCCAAAGAGAGAGAAAAGCTCCACTGCAGGAAGGCTACCCAGTAGTATTTTGTATGGACAAAAAATGTTACCGACCTGATTACTTTATAAATAACACACACACACACACACACACACACACACACATATATATATATATATATATATATATATATATATATATATATGTACTTGTGGAAAAAATAAATGAGTAATTGCAATCCAAAGTTGTCAATCTCACTGCGCATTGGCTACACAGATTTCACCTTAAGGACATTGCAGATTACATGGATGACACCGATCTTATTAATTGCTTTAAATATGGACCCGCATTACGACATTCATACACGAGAGATGGTCAAACTGTGGACATGAGAGGCGCTTTACATTCTGACACATTCCCACAACCCCATTCACTACTCAGCAGGATTACAGTCACAGTCCAATTGACATCTACTGCACAAGCGTTCCGTCCAATGAGAGTGGGTACAGACATTTACAAACTAGATGTTCAGGCAGAAACGATGTGGGTACGTATGGACAGTTTTGTCACCACATCATTATATGGAAATCGGTTGACGTCTGCAACACACCACAGCTAAGTATCCCATCATCACGTTAGCCCTTATGACACATACTCTTGCACAAGGTACTCTATATAAGCATTTGAACTAAATATTTCAAGGCCGAGTACCTACACAAACTCTGCGTGGCTTGCTTGCATCTGAAGCCACATGAGAAAGTTATACTCATGATCTCCTCAAATTTCGTAATTATAATCTGAAATTACATGAAGGTCACAGTCGATGGTAATACTACCCCAAAATGCCTTGCAGACAGACTATACCAACAAGCTACTCATGAACTTTTACTTGTCTTTGCTCACAGGGACACGTTAATAAAATACTAAAGATGGGATTAGTATCAGTTGAAAAAATTACACAGACGGCCACTGTCTATATTCACTACGCAGTTGCATAGACCTGCTTTTCATACAAGGTCATTTTTCCAAGCAGAAGCCACACCTGCTGCCTATAAGACAACATACAAGTCGACGCCAGATCTGCTCAACCTCTGCCGACAACAGTAGACGTGGACTACACTTGTACCGTAATCTCACAATGAAATATCGTCAGCTGAGGTGGAACTTGTGGAAAAACTGTCTGACGAGGACCTACTGTTGTGGCATTTATCCATAAGGACAGAAGTGAAACAGCAACTGAGTCTGTTGTCTGTGAATACTGACCTACTACCTATGGACAAGATCACCAGCATTTGTAGGACAAATTAGAAAAAAAAATGACTCAACAGTGTTCAACTTCATTGGAAGACATTTAAAACTATAGAGAGAAATAGGTATGAAACTGGCATTTATATGTGTATGTTTTTCACTGATACATGTATACTGTTGTGTGATGCTCTTTGTGCTGTTGTGGTCTATATTTCGTCCTGTTTTGTGTGCCGTTGTGATGTTCTGTGTGCTGTTGTGAATGATTACTATTGTGCCAAGTTAAAAACAAAACAAAAAACACCAAAAAAAAAAACAAAAAACAAAAAACAAGAAAAAAGAAAAACAAAAAACAAAAGAAACAGAAAAAAACCCCAAAAACAAAACAAAAGAAAAACAAAAAATAAACAAAAAAAAACAAAAACAAAAACAAACAAACAAACAAACAAAAAAAAAAAAAAAAAAAAAAAAAAAAAAAAAAAAAAAAAAATAGAGGATTTATATTAGAATTATAAGCAATAAGAATTGGACATGAGAGAAAACACTGCCACACTCGTGAGACCAATCTGTTACGCCTGTATCTACACATACGTAATACCCATAGTATGCAGAGTCAAGAAAGACAAGATTGATGAAGCAAGCTATGCACAGTTTAAAAAAAATATATATATTGGAAGCGAAGGGGCACTCTAAGAGACTCATAGGGCTAGTAATGATGGGACATGGGGTCACTCCCACCGGTTTGTCTGGATAGTGGGAAGGTGCTTTGAGCGACAGATCAGTCAACTTTGGCTGGTGTATTGTCATAATATAGATTATGCTACACTAGGGGACAGCTAAAAGCAAATACTTAAAAATGAATTTACGAACCAGATACATATTTTGCTAAAGAACAGTTAATAGACGAATATTGCATTTCTTGTATGCGCTATAAAAGTATTAATAAAAACTCCTGAGGTGTCAATGTACTTAATTATAAATTTTTAGTAACGAAACAATATCAGCCATCTGTTCTCTCAATATTTTAGTCTAAATTTTAGTTTTTGAGTTAATACTATTATCCATTGTTAGATAATAATTCTCTCTGATCATGGGTACAAATGGGATACATCTGCAATTCCATTTTGAAAGAACTGTAATACTCCTGAAAAAGGCATCACAAATATTTGATCTTGGTTGGATATTCGACTATTCTGGCCTACCTTTGAGTGCTGGCGTGCGAACCTTATTCATGAAACGGCCCTCCCATCGATGCCACATTATGGTAGCTAAAAGAGCTATAAGGTGTAACGCTGGTAGCAAAGGTGCGGCATACAACAGGATCATGCCTAAGTATAAATAATTTGATTGTCAAAATATGTTTCAATGAATACAGTAGAATAGGATTAAACTGTGTCTGGTACAATTCAAGCTCTTAATTTCTATGGTAATGGCTTTGTCGTTTTAGATACGGGCCACAAAGATTGGCACAGAAAGCTTATTCCATAAGCTCGTGTTGCTTTCATAAATTACAAAACTCTGACAAATTAAGTTATCCAGATCTGTCAGCAAACAGTGTGGAACTATTCAAATCATATCTCTTCGAACATATGTTTCTCATGCTATTCTCCGACAATATTGCTTGGCAGGTTATTTTCTTGCAACATGCATCGTCTCATAATGTTATATATATATATATATATATATATATATATATATATATATATATATATATATATATATATATATATATATATATATTTTTTTTTTTTTTTTTTTTCTTTTTTTTTTTTTTTAATTAATGCCCCACTGTATCAGTTCTCACCAGGCTGGATTACTTTGGTGACATTTTTCTGATTTGTCATGAGAGCACTGACCACAAACTCACCTTGCCTTGTTACGATACAGTTGACAATTATCCACTGAATGCAAGAGCTCGTGACACTGAGATGTACCCTTCCCAAAAAGTCAAGCACACTGTCTGCTATAGTTGCAATAAGGTAAAAATAAGAATGTATTATTCCTGTCAATTATTGAGCAACTATATAAGGTTTTGCTTGCAATAGTTTTGTTCTAAATATTTGCAAGCTGTAAAATGCGAATAAAACGAAATACTGACTACAAGATATGAAATCACTGTTTCTCTTCATGTGCACAAGGACCGTGATTGCACAGGCAGGCATTAAAATGGTTTTCCGATGAATTTTGTTTACCATTATTCAGCTTTAAAAATGCCATAAATTCAATGCATTGTGAATGTATCATGTGAAACGCCTAATTGAAGCAGATGTGCTGCTTCGACTTCACAATCATATATTATCTTGCGTATGTACGCTGCCTATATTATATACGCACAAATGGTCTTCAATATACACTTATTGAGAGCATAAATATGGATTATATATGACGATTCTACATAGAACTCGACACGAGGAGTTTAAGTCATTAGATGAAAATGAAAGCATTGACTTTATTTGAATTAGAATTACCTTGGGTGTTATGTCTGGCTCAGTTTGCACCACTACGTACGCGATTGTCGTCGAAACGATATACACGTTTTATGCCAGAATACTCTGTCTAGTCGACTTTGAGATTGCAGAACATTGCCGTAT
>CAXHWN010001263.1:135200-164200 GCA_964020975.1 Hermodice carunculata
ATGTTTTAGAGCCCATGAATTTTGCAATTGGGTCAAAATTGTACACTGATGTACTAAGGCTGATAGAAGTGCACTGTAAGCAATGCCCATATCAAAGTTCAACCAGGCCTTGAGTTACCACCTGAGCGCAGTATTACGAAGTAGCCGTGTTTGATGATTTAGGTCCAGATCTAGTGAGTGTAGTCTGAATTATGAAGCTTATCGCAAACAGGATTGCTAGTATTTTTGAAGCTCAATCGAGGAAATTTTATAGTGACCAGCCAAAAACTAGTGTAATTGAAATGAGCATTTAATGTTAAAATTATGTTTAAGTGACCTGAGTTTACCCTTGGGGTCGCATAATACCATCGCTGGGTCAAACATAAAAGCTCTGGTAGCGACCCCTCTTTGGGCATTTTATCTTACAGGAGATTCACCAGAGTAACCCTGTATACACTACAAGTAAAGCATCAGCAAAAACAAGACTAAATCTCTGTTCGAATAAGAATTGCTGGACGATGTCCACTTCATTCTGTGCGGCATCGGCATCACCGGTACCACCAGGACCTATCACTGACCCTTTACTTGATGCTTCCCGATTTCTAGTGTGACCTTTCACTATATGGACACCCTGGCTAAGAAACGTACATCACAGAGTACTGACTGACAATATTACTGGGATATCAGGCTTCTGAAAGGCTTTCTGCTGCGCATATATATATATATATATATATATATATATATATATATATATGTATATATTTCAAAAACACACTGTGCTTCAAACAAATACTTGCACCTCTAACTACAATTCAATTGTACTTCCGAGTATGTCCCATTTTTGAAATCAAGCTTAGCGTGCGACACTTTATATGTAGCTTGAAGGCTTTTATTTTTTTAATTAATTCATTCATCCATTCATTCATTCGTTATTAATTCTTAATTTTAATTCGACTTTGATGCATTAATTTTTCGACTAGGTTACAAACTCGGCAGAATTTCAGGCGCAAAATTCGTGAACTACTTCTTGTGCATAGGAGCATGTATCAATCCATATGCAGCAGTAAATAGGCACAAAGTTCAGCTACATTTCACCCCTTTTTATCACTGCTATTCACGTTTTATGTACACAATGCTTCAACTATGATAGGGTAAGCTTTAAATTTGCCTTGTGATGAAATTTGATGGATGCACAAACCCATCCGATTATAATTTTAGCTTGGGTACGTAGATCCAGATATTTTGCTGTGAGACTTTCTATAAGCCTTTTGAAAATTGCTCTAGTGTGACGCTATTTATTTTCTCATTACAATTGACAGATGTTTCAGGCATTTGGAATGCAATTACGGAAATTAGATGCATGGTGGGGGTGGTAAACTGCCAACAACATACACCCACATAATGATGATAATAATAATAATAATAATAATAATAATAATAATAATAATGATGATGATGATGATGATGATAATAATAATAATAATAATAATAATAATAATAGTAATAATAATAATGATGATGATGATGATGATGATGATGATGATGATGATGATGATGATGATGATGATGATGATAATAATAATAATGTTATCATCGCCAGCTACCATCAATCGTATGCTAATAAAAAGTATGCGCAACAGGAAAGATAATAATACCATTGAACAAGATGAATAGTAGTGCAGGCACAACCAGCCAAAAAGAATATGTAAGTATGTGTCTTAGTATTCCTTGCACATTCCACACCACTTCTTTGGTGACAGCATCCTTTCCTTGTAAATAAATCAACAAACGTAATTAGGGTACAATCTGGATGCGACTCCTTTTCACAAATTATATGGTACTGTATGGAACATTTATGTTCAGAACGAGCCTAACTCGAAATTGTAACCTTTGGCACTAGTCTTTGAGTTGAAATGGGAAACGCGTATATCCACTCGACCAAATCTCCATGACTTATGAATCATTTCCCTCTTTTGATAAGCTTTTGTAACAAAAGACCTGTCTTGCTTTGAACCGTCTGTCTCTTGCGCACATAGGTAAATAACTACAGATATACCACATTTTGTTACCAAACCGGATTATTAAAATTTTGTTTTGCAGATCGTTACTAAACTTATGTTTTTCAATGTACTTCATGTTGGCTGGTTTTAAATGTCATTTATTCCAGTATCTATTTTTATCTGTCTATCCGTCAGTCATAGACAAAGGCACAACAAGTGATAATAGTAGATATGCAGCACAACTGCCAAGCACAAAGGTCCCAGAATCACGTGTGGGTGGTTCTGCTTCATAATTTACTAATTACTGATTGCTCACAAGCCGAAAACAAGTTTCCGTCAAACGTCTTTCAATATTATCTGCAATAAAGCATATCGGGCATTGTGCATGTCCAACATAAATTATAAGGTCGCGGATGACATGCACTCAAATTCATAATTCATGTTTCCAAACCTGTCTTGCAATGTAATTGAGAAGATGTTAAGCTAAGTCAACATTAAACCACAACATTATCATTTAAGAGACAAAAATCTAAATGTACATAAGGTGTATGCAATTTTGTGTACTTTTTGTCCTTTTGCTGGGCATTATTTTACGAGGCACATCACTTTTCAGCTACATTTGACACTTTACATAACACCCCGAAGGTCCAGCTCATAGTAGGTTATCTAAATTTGATACAATTAATGAAATCCTCTGGCACTCACCATCTGTAATTTTGAGGCACATACGCCTAGTTTGCATACCCCCAGTCCGGGGATCTGCTACTTTCACCGTACAGTTCACCCAGGTGGGACCACTTTCACAAATATCGATTCGTCGTGTTTGCCCCTGCAGTGAGGCGCCATATTTCGATTTGTTGTGTGTAATTACCTCATGGATAAAATAACACCCTTTTAGATCTGTTTGCCACTCTATTGAAGGAGGTGGTCTAGACGCACTTGCAGTACAAGTATATGATGAATCGCCTGTGCTGTTCATTTCAGATATAATGATAATATCTGATTCATTACTATGTAGTTCAACTAGGCTGCTCCCATTCAGGGATCTGATGGATGGTGGAGTCTCAGAAGGGGCTGTAGCATATACATGCATACATTAATTGTAATTGTTGACACAATACGAAAATGTTAAGTAAGCCCACGCATCAATTGATTACTGGGTATATAGCCGATAAAACTGTGCTCAATACTTCCCTTGAGATATTTTATAAAATTCGCGCGTGGTTTAGCAAAGTACCAACTGAAAACGTACATTATATAAAATATGCTATGTGGTTGTCTGTTTTAAATTAAATTAGTGTAGGTCAGTTGTAGGAGTACCGATAGCAAAACACGTTGATGATAACATGTTGTGACCACTGGTGACAATACAAATCATAACGTTGAAGAATGTGAGGCTAAATTCTTAAGAAAGACCAGTAGCAGCCAATACCGAGACATTAGAACGTTAACAAATATCCACATTTTTAAAGGTTCCATACCCCTTATGATGAAACAGTATACTAGCATTATTTGCAAGACACATGTGGCAAGTGTTTCACAATAACAATCTTCAGATTAAGATCTTTTATTTTCAAGAGTAATGTAATTCCAAAAATCATCGACATCTACGTCGATGCTCAAGCTGTCAGACTAAGTACGAATTTACAATACTTGATAAAGCGTTTTCACTTCTCTGTTTTGCCGTACTCACCAACTACATTGAGAAACACTGAGGACCTGAACATTGCAAATGAAGAATCCCGCACTTCGCATCTAAAGTATCCTTCGTCACTTAAAGCTGTATTCATTATCCATAACTCATGAAACTGCTGTTTCTCGTAGAAGATGCCTTTGATATCACGTGCTCGATATTGTCCTCTTGGTCCAGTTTCTTGATCTTTTTTCGCCCTTGGAAAATATGTGTACACTTCTCCCACATCACTTTTTGTCCAACGGATATACTTAGTGTGTATCCATCGACGAAAATATTTCATTGTGCAACGAAGGACAGATACATCCCCCAGTTCGCCATACAGTCTGGAGACACTGATGCTTGGCAGATGGTTTGCACCTGCAATAGTGTGTGATTGAAATTCTTGCTATTAAAGATCGATTCAGCTTCGTTATTTTGATTGATTTGCGGAACCTTACCATCATTCATAATTTATTCTGTTTCATTGCATCAAATTATATAACTATGCATTTTTGCCATCAAGGTTATGGTGGTCAATTGTCCATCTATTCTTCGTGCTTTTTGTAGAATAAAAGCCATTTCATGCATTCATACCTTGTCTTATACTATGCGTAGTAATCGGTTCAGTATACTTATTTAAAAAATGCAGGAAAAGAGCATACCTTCTGTTTGCATACACAATGCAGCCGTGACAGTAATTATACCCCAGACATGTTTAGGTCCCATTGCAGCTTTGTATTCTCACTGCTGTAAAATAAGTTGCAGAAATGCAAATATGTTCTTAATATATTCCTAACAAATTGCAATGAAAGCTTTGGTAACGAACTGCAAATGTTTAAAATATCAAAATTAAAGTTCTGAAAATTTCATTAATTATATATATATATATATATATATATATATATATATATATTAATAACATTGTGAACATTGCCCAATGTAATATCGAATTATTTGCCAATGATTCGTCCCCTCACTTAAAGGTTCATAATCCTCTGACTGCTTGTTAAATCTTCAATTTTGATCTGTCCTCGGGCAAATGACTCATAACCTTTAATGCCATGAAAACTGATGGTTTGATAATATCACGCAAGACTACCCTTCCAATTCAGGCCCCCACTTGAGTTTTAGGGTTACACTTTGCAAAAAGCTATACCTGTAAACACCTTGGTGTCACAATAAGCACACATTTACGGTCGACCGATCGTATAAATGATATTATTGTTAAGATAGGGGAATTATTGACTTTTATGAAAAGTTTACAATATCCACTTGAACGACGATTTTTAGAAATCATCTACGTCCCATTTTAGAGCATGAAAGTCCTGTCTGGAATGACGCAAAAAAAAAGCTGGTAGTTCAGCTGACTGCAGACCGAATAGTTTCTGGTACAATGCTCGTAATTCAAATGCTAAACTATGTAAAGAACATGGATAGAAGACGTTAGCATTTCATAAGGAAAATACGAAGTACATCCTGATGAATAACATTGTCAGCAAGCTAGTCCCAAATTACCTTCAATCTTTAATTCAAATATTGTCATTACTGAAATGTTTATTTTACAACATCTTCAAAGGTTTGACCTTCCCTGTATTCAAACTCGCACTAATCTGCTTCATAGTTCATTCTTCCCTTCAATAGTTCGGCTGTGGCATGACTACTTCTTTATATTCGCAATTCGCTTTAGCTGTCATTATTTAAATCTGACTAACTTAAATTGTCTTCTCTGCTGAATCAACTGTTGTAATTGAATACTTTTGGATACAGACACGCTTCTATTATACATACCCTATTTTGCTTGGGTAGCAGTCAGTTGGACTTCCAGCTGGTTAAAATTGATGTGAAAGGGAGTTCGAACAATTTCTTGCTTTGTTTTTTTGTTTTTTGTTTTGTTTGTTTTTGTTTTTGTTTTTGTTTTTGTTTCTGTTTTTTTCTTTGTTTCCTTTTATGTTGTTTTCTGTTTGCTTGTTTTTTTATATTTTATTTTAGTTACTGCTTGTTTTGTTCTTTTTGTTTGTTTTTGTGTTTGATTGTTTTAGCTTAAATATATATATATATATATATATATATGTATTTGTGAAAATAGTGAGTTCCACATCCAATGCCAATGATTGGATAATGAGCATTGGGATGATCTTGCCGAGTGGGGTCAGGAAGGGGGTTATAAGATATTAAACCAAAGGGATATATTTAGCAATTATATCAGAGCATGAATAATGATATATATTCTGTGGCCTTGATTCACTTTGATATCCAAATCAAGTGTACTTTGCGAGACTGTCCCACAATCAATGCATTAATTGATCAAAATGGCGCTCGAGCATGCGATGTCGTATTTGGATTTGTAATTAACGATGATAACTGCTTCAGACACAACTGAGTGGGCAGAGTTATGCTAATATAGTAAGTCATGTTTCAAAAGTACTTTGGTGACCGTCTGCCCTGGTAACTTGGGAACGGACACCTGGAACTGTGCTGAAAACACGTGGCCACGATTCACTGTAATTTTCCTCTCCCACAATGCATTGCTCCATGTTTAAATGGGCGCTCAAGGTGTGTGTGTGTGCATGCCTTCATGTTACATTTGGATTTATAGCTAATGATGATAACTGCTTCAGACACAACCGAGCGGGCATTTTAAGGTTAAGATTGTAAGTCATCCTTTAAAAATATGTTGACAACTCTTTGCTTTGGTAACTTGGAGAATGGACACCTGAAACCTAGCGATACTAGATACCCATACTGCCCCATCGTGGCTATATATGCAGCAGCTATGCTTTTCCCCTGACCCAAGTTCACTTTACTGCAAAATAACGGCATAGGTTAGTCAGCTTTTCTGTTAACTTTGTCTTAGAACTTTGTCATGGTTGATTTGAATGACCGTTTTTTTTTTTGGGGGGGGGAGGGGGCTATTTGTTTGGGGGTGTTTTTTTTCTTTCTTCTTTTTGTGCTTTTTTTAACGGGTACTTGTTCGTGAGGTGATTTTACTGGTCGGTCGCATGTTGCAGCTGGTCTAAGGTTGTCCAACTGGAGCATTGTAGCAAATTTTTGCATCACAATTCTTCAAACATGCCACACAATTTAGCCAAAATAAGTGTTTCTCATGTGAAGAAATTTATTGAGAAAATGATCCAGGGAATGTAAATTTGCTTCTGCAATTGTAAGCACCGTGGTCTTCCGTGTCAGGTCGGTTAATATTGCAAAACTGCCCATGCCAAAGAAATCTGGTCGGTTTGACCAGGTGGGAATTTGGGGTCCTTGCAGTTACTACTGTACAATGATTACACCTATTCCCATACAGAACCTACAGGGTAGTGAATGTAAGAATATTTTCAAAAATAAGGTGAAATCATTTTTGGACACAAGACGGAAAGCTTTATATATATATATATATATATATATATATAGTTTTAGTATCTTAATAGTATTATCAGGAACCTCTAATATATATATATATATATATATATATATATATATATATATATATATATATATATATATATTATGTACATATATGTAAATATATATATTGCAGGTCCCTGCAGTTATATAAACACGCGTTTGGTGTTTATATTTATTTATATATTAATTTATTGAAAATTCCATATCAATCCTTTTATTCATAAATAATTAAAGTATTTCAGCTGCAAACCTGTGCAAAGCAACGTAATATTTTTCCGATTTCATACTTGTATTTCTGCTATTTTCATGTTGTGGTTTTCTTTCTTTCTTTCTTTCTTTGCAATGAGAAATATGGTTAATAAAGTTAGAAGTACATGTTGTGTACAGACTTTTGCCATGCGAGACTCAAAATAATGCTGCCTGATAAAAATATGGCATACATGCCATCAACTGTATATCAAAGTCAATATTACAATATATCATAAGACAGCCTACTAGTGTTGTTATAAAGGAGATAAACTTAGAGTATTTCAAAAAGACAAGTTTTTGAATGTACAAATATAGGGGTGAAAAGACAATACACCTTCTGTGGGAGGTGTTAACTCAGTACCTCAAGATTTCCTGACAAACAGTTGTTTACGGGTGCTGTTGATTGTCCTCTAGAAGGGCAGTTTATATTTGCTATTGGGTCAAAATGGATTTGCTAGCTAGCAGATACTCGTCAACAAAGGTATTATAGAGATTTGTCCAATGTTCCAAGCCATTTAAATTCCATCTACTACAGCTGGGGTTCGGAAATGTTCTGCTGTGTAACTTAAGCAGGTCCAAATTCTCCTCTGTGAAGTGGTTTCCTATTTCTACCATGATTTCAGCCAGTGTTGTGACATGTTTAGCAAAAGTGGAATTGACTCTTTTCGTCTGTTCATGGTGATGTGTCTGCTTAAAGACCTTATGGCTTTACTCCAGTGTGACTTCAAACTCGGAATATTCCTAGCTAGTTCTGGCCCAGCAACTGCCAGACGAATAAGGAGGTCTTGATTTTGACGGAAGCCAATAGCTCCACTATCCCCTTTTACTGCTGCATTTTTTTCCTCAGGTTCCTGGTCAATGGCCATAGAGGAGACATTTCTTTTTGTTTCCTGGACTGTGCATATGCCCTTGAAAAAATCTTCAAAACCTTCTTGATGTATGATCAAAGCGGACTGGCCATGCATCTAACATGTATAGGTAGCCAGCGTGCACAGATGAGTTGATCCAAACTGATACTCCCGGGTGCTATCTTTTTTTTTTTTTTTTTTTTTTTTTTTGGGGGGGGGGGGCGTTCATGTACAAGTCAAAATTTGATTCTTACAGGGATCTCACACACGATAAAATAAAAGTACAAGGCACAAGTTTATGTGCCAAACGTAAAACTGAGTACTTTCTTCCTTCTTGTGCATACACTAATCATAAAAATCAGTTGGCTGGTCATTCTGGTCTACACCTCCCTGTATTGATTTTAGGCTTTCCTTAGCAAAGGGCACAGACAGGTAGCAGTTATCTGGCGAGCACATCTTGTATGGGTGGCTGTGATGCATTCACAAAAGTTTCTGCTGTTCCGAGAGAAGTCACCACAACTTGAGAAAGGGCTTCTACACAGCTTTTTTTTTTTTTTTTTTTTTTTTTTTTTTTTTGAGCCATTCTCCAATGATTTTGAAACCGGCCATTTTGATATAAAGTCCTCCCAAGTTGAGTACAAAATGTGCTTCCCCGTAGCTTTTGGGTCAGTGCCACTAAATCTGCTCAGGTAGAGTAAACAAAGGTTGACTCAACGTGATTACAGGAACTTGGGGTATGAGATGGAGGTCCTAGGTTTCATGGCCTGATGTTATTTTCCCAAGTTCAAAAAGTTCAGGCTTAAGCCACAAAATATACTTTGTTACTGACAATGTCATAGAGGTACAGCTATTTTATTTTAGTTTATTTCACACAATAATTAAAACGCAGAACAGAAGAAATGAGTATGTGTCACATTACAGCAATAAATGCATAAAAATTGGGAACTTCTTTCGATGCAATTTTCTCGGAACTGTCTTTTGCTCAACCTCTGCAATTTGTATCTCGCCTCCCAAAGGTACAAATTGCCGTAATATATTAAAATCAACGGACACCAAAAGAAAAATATCATGTCCAGGAAAAATCAGGAATAAGGAATCAGGAATCGTTTTTATTCAAATCAGAATACATACTTTGCATCAAGATCCAGAAATAGTCGAGATATATCACAATATACATATACTGAAAGGCTCCCCGGATTTTTTTTTCTACCAACCTCTTCTGTGACTTTTGGAGCAATTTATAGAAAGAAAATGAAGAACCGGTCAGGATTAAATTAAAGATTTTATAACCTTTTATTTATGCTATTTCAAGACTAATCATTGAGTTCAATCCTGGGTATGAAAATATATAATCTACATTTCTTCTGATTTCAACTTTTAAAAAATGTGCAACTTCTGCGCGAAAAATGTGAAAATCCTACCAAGTCAGAAAGAATGCTATAAAGTCTCAAAAAATTATAATCCTGAAAAAAACTATGGGTACAAATCTATGGATATGTAGTAATCAGAAAATATATCGGTTTAATGTACCTGTGGAAAAAATTGTAATATCGATTCAAAGTTGCCAGTGTCACTGTGCACTTGCTTCACAGCTTTCACCTTAAATGCGTGACTGTTTGTTTTTCTTCCTGTATGTTCCCCCTTTCTCTCACTCTTTGTCTCTCCGCCTGTCTGTTTGTCCTTTTTATCTATGTGTCTCTCACTCTCTCTAGCCATACGTTTGTCACTGACATTTGTTTGTTTGTTAATTGACCATCTGCAGTCAGGTTTTTCATGTACTTATTTACCAGTACAGTTGTGTCTAGCCAATAAATCACCCACTTTGTGGCATAGTTATGTAACAAGCCATTCATGGACACAAAGAAGAACAGTTCTACGTACAAGCGCCCAAGGAAAAAACAATATAAAGAGGAAACAACCAGGATAGTTGACAGACAATTGGATGCATGTGGTTTTGTATCAGACACAATGACAAACATTTGATCGCTGACTGCTCCTGTATGTGGCTAGCCACAGTACACAAAATGGCCACAAATAACATGTTTTCACTCTGCGCGTGGTGTACTTGCGCTAAATGGGAGCCAATGTAGGGAAACTGCCTGCAGCAGCCTGTAGCTAGCTCTGCTATGTTCGTAGTGGTATTATTAATAGTCACACCCAACCAAGGCTAATGTTCCTGCAAGAACACCGCTGCTACGAAGCTTATCAGAATGCTTCCTTCGGATACAATGTTACTGCATGTATGCTTTCCTGACAATGGCTTGGAAGGCGGTCTGTCTGTCTGTCTGTTCCTTCTCTCTCTCTATCTATGTATCTGTCTGTCTTCCTCTCTCCCTCTCTCTATTTCTCTGTCTCTCTCTCTCTCTCTCTCTCTCTCTCTCTCTCTCTCTGTATAAGCGAAAATTTGGGGTGTATCCGAGAGGAACTCAAATTCATATCAATGCAAGTTATTAGATATGTACGTTATCGTGAGTACATGAATCAAACAATCTAAAGAAATAAAGCAAAGTACGAGGTGCGCTTACATTTAGCCCATGCGGACGTTTCCAAAAATGGCAAAAGTAGTACCTTTATACAAGAAGGATGATACAAATATTTTAGAGAACTATAGACCAATTTCACAACAAATTCACTATTGTATGACAGCCAACATGGATTGAAAAAGATGCATTCGACTGAAACAGCTGCTCTGGAGGTTTTGGACCGAACCATTCAAATTATTGACCATGATAATCTACCCATAAGTACATTTTTGGACTTGTCTAAAAATGTTGATACTTTGGATCATCACGTTCTTTGTGAAAAAAAAGGAACATTATGGTATCATCGGCATTGATTTACATTGGCGTAGCAAATACCTTGAAAATAGATCACAGATTGTTTTATATGGATAAGTCTGTTCCAAACCTTTCAAAACCGGGGTTTCACAAGGATCCATACTTGGACCTCTCCTTTTTATTATTTACGCCAATGACATGCACAAAGCGTCATCCAAGTTCAAATCAATTCAGTATGCTGATGATACAATTTTAATTAGCCCTCTATATTGCCTTTCTTATGTTAATAATGAATCCTGTAAACAAGACGCATCAAACTGCATATATTTTTAATTGAATAAGGTAGTCAACTGGCTTGCAGCATATAAACTGCCATTAAACATACACAAAACCAAAAACAGGTTATTTCATTTTTATCAGGAGAATAAGTTTCATTTTAAATATAAAAAATTAAATGATATTATAATTTCAAAAGTTGAAGAATCAACTGTTTAGGCTTAAGGTTTTGGACCAGTAACCTCTCAAGGTCGGGTCAACTGATCCACAACTTTTGATCGAGTACTGAATACTGTTGCTGTGTCTATTGGATGTTAATATCACAGGAGCAGGGCATCCCAAATTAAGTCCCATCATCATTTTGGATGGGAAAATACTTATCAACTGTGAGTTTTAGAAAGGCACTGCTACTCTAGAAATATTTTAAATCATGTGATAACTTTGTGTATTTTTGGAGACATATTTGGCGCGGAACGGTCAATCATGGAGGTAAGTTACACAAACGCACCTGTAAAAAAAATCTAATCACATGACCCCCCATTTTCTTGGTTTTAACTTGCTGCTACCGGTATAAACTTGAAGCAGAATGCCAAGGAAGTTGCAGTTTTACGTTTCAAATAGGAGAAATAAGCGAGCGAATGTCGCTATTTTAACATGTAAATGCATTAGGCCTAGGTTACTGGTCCAAGACCTATACTGTTCATGTGCAGATTCATCCTCACTTTACCAGAATACAGAAAATATTCCTCCTCCTAGGTCCACCAATATAACCCCTGAAAAATGTATATGATACAATGTCCTATCCCTTTTTAAAACTCTTCCATCTTGTATTACTGAGAAGTTTGAGACACACTCATACTCTGGTTTATCCAGCTATGCAAAAAAACATTTTGTTAACAGGTATCAAGATATACGCACTGTGCCAAACTGTTATGTATGTAATAATTGATTCTAGTCCTGTCAAATAATAATTTTTGTGCGTACATGTTTTAGTCATACTTGGTATCTTTATACATTGCATGGTAACTTTGTGAGTAATCAGTTTGTTTATTCAGTTACCTCCTTTTTGGTGGCCCCAGTGATAGCGGACTCAGGACCTTAATTGGGGTCATCCAGACACTGATCGATTTTTGTGTTCTAACGCGTCTAACTGTCATGTACTTTTGAGTTGCAATAGTACATACTGTTTCTAACCATAACAATTATATTTTGTCATTAAACGTTTTCTGACTCTGACTCTCTCGTCATTGAATGCCTTAACATCTCTGTACATATTTTTTCGTGAAAAAGTAGACTGGAATTCTGGTCTGTAGTGTGGTCTTTACACTTTGATAACATACAGAAATATATGAAACGCTTTCAACAGAGGTGTGTAAAAATTTGCGTTTTAAAACATCATATATATATACTGTGCTATTTACTATGAAGCAGCTTGCAAACGTTTTAATCTCCCATTGCTTTCTGTCTGAAAAAGGTTCATGATCCAAAGAAATGTCCATATTTTCTTTCACATGTGCTATATAACACACAAGGAATAATATACGTAATACGGCCCTGTTTTTAGTTATGTCATTTTTTGCCTAGAACGCTTAAACTTTTCAAGGAATTTTCTTATTAAGTAACGTTATATGACAACCAGTCAAATAAAATATATGTCATATTTTGTTTATCGATTGGATGTGGTCTGACGCATGACTTTGCTTTGTTGTTCACCCATGTCAGATGTAACACTTTTATGCCACGAAATGGTGACCATTTTTCATCAGCCCATGCTGTAGTATTCATTATTAATGAATCAAAGTTGCAATAAAAAGAGTATTCCAGAGAAAACAGCCTTTCTCACAACATGACCTTTTTTTTTTTCTTTTCTTTTTTTTTTTTTATTTGCTGGCACATGACACGCTGTTTTATTCGAAATCCTTATGTCTGCCAGACGTTTTCATTTGGGCAGCATATTTGTTTTAAACCGGAAACCCTTATTTAGCATTGTATTCTAAGATTTCATGTTTTTAGTCATATGGCTTTTCCAACCTTGAACTTCAATGTAAAAGGCAACAAATTTTCTTTTGTAGGCATGAGAGATTTAATTTGGACCACATACTCTCTCTCTCTCTCTCTCTCTCTCTCTCTCTCTCTCTCTCTCTCTCTCTCTCTCTCTCTCTCTCTCTCTCTCTCTCTCTCTCTCTCTCTCTCTCTCTCTCTCTCTCTCTCTCTCTCTCTCTCTCTCTCTCTCTCTCTCTCTCTCTCTCTCTCTCTCTCTCTCTCTCTCTCTCGTTGTTCACAGCTAGGCCAGAAATCAAGGCCCGGTTAATACATGTGGGTGAAGAGCTGACACACACCTCCCGCGCTGACAGACATAATTAGAATTAGACCGAAAGCAGAACAAGAATGTAAACGACGGCGCAAATTGCCGTCATGCTTGAAACTGAATACGACATAGGCCTTCAATGTGAAATGTCAATGATAAAATTTCAAAGATGTTCCTTTTTTTAGAAAAAGAACTTGTTTCCACAGCCGGTAGGCTGCATTTTCCTGAAATTTGTGTCTAATACACAGGATTCACTTGGTTAATGTCATAAGAACATGCTACGGGGAAACAAATGATAATGAAATGGAAAAGAGGTGGAAGTTCTGGTGCCCAGAATTTTAGCACTAGAATCAGGTGGTACGCTTATATTTACTAGCCATGTACTCGAAACACCAGTTTAGATTGCATGCAGTTTCCTTATTCCCACAAATGTCAGTGGCACTCCTGATGTCCCGTCACCAGGCCCGTATCAGAGCAGCTGCGCATAATAGCAGCTGATTTAGCGACAGGGTCCCTGGTTTTGGTGGAAAAAGGTCTGAAAATACTAACTAACTGACTGACTGACTGACTGACTGAGTGAGTGAGTGACTGACTGACTGACTGACTGACTGACTCACTCACTCACTCACTAACTAAACTTACTAACTAACAAACTAACTAAATAAATAAATAACAACATACATACATATACATACATGCATAAATAATTAAATAAATAAATAAATAATAATAATAATAATAATAATAATAATAATAATAATAATAATAACAATAACAATAACAATAACAACAACAATAATAATAATAATAATAATAATAATAATAATAATAATAATAATAATAATAATAATAATAATAATAATAATAATAATAATAATAATAATAATGAACAAGTGGTCATTTTTAGCATAAATTATAGTTCCTAGGACTAGCTGAAAAGCCATACATTTTAGGCTCAGCTATTGTCACTGAGAAGCAGAGAAGCAGAATAATTCACTGTTCAAATATTTACAGTATAAACAATCCAGAACAAGCATCATCAAAACTGTCAGTCTGTCTGTGTCTTACTTTCTCTGTGTGGATGTGTACATACATACAATCATAATCGGTCTCTCTCTCTCTCTCTCTCTCTCATATATATATATATATATATATATATATATATATATATATATATATATATATGTTAAGCTGTAGAGCTGTGGTCTCAACAGATTGATACAAGAGAACAATACCATATTCCGTTTTTTTCAAAAATAGACATTAAAATTGACATTGTCATTGTCGCTTAATTAACAGGGTGTACATTTGAAATGAAATTTTACCAGATTGTCGGTTTTCAGGCCAAAATTGAAAATTACAGATAGCTTGATGCCCATACTTATGACTAACGATCCAAAGACGAAATATTCTCCTTTCGTAGTTTTTAAGTTATAAAATATGTTCTTTGTGACTTACCTGTTGGCGGTTAAAACTGAAAAATGCACGCTTCTGCAAACCACGTGACTTAAACCCGGGATACCGAACACGTAGGCAAATCATTTCATCAGTCGCGCGTGGTAGCTGGCAGAATCCACCAATGGGGACAAATGATAAGATATATCGGTGACCGCTGTTTAATCTCCCATATCAGTTTCATACCTTTTTAATTGCTTCAAACATTCCTATTTCTGATATACTTGCTAAAATGCATTTCAAGTAAATACGCCTGTACAGCCGGAAAATATAATCAAAGCATCATATGTTGTGGGTTTTTGTTTGTGTGTTTGTTTGCTTTTGTGTGTGTGTGTGTGTGTGTGTGTGTGTGTGTGTTTGTTTTCGTTGTATTTATCTTTAATTAAGCGTTTTTGCAACATTAGATACTGACTCAAAATCAGATTTAATCCCCGTGATATCTACATGTTGCGTCAACACAAAATATATTCATCCGAAACAGCACCCCCCCAAAAAAAATAATAATAACAAAAAAAAAAAAAAAAAGAAAAAAAAGAAAAGCAGCGCTATTGATGCTCCAAATTTGCACTATTATTCTAAGTTCACTTGTAGATTGAGACACCGTTAAGATATTTTTTCAGCTTAAGTGGCGAGTGAAAGCCTAACTCTTGACAGAACTGTTGTTGGGCAAACATACCAAGTGAAGTACGAGTTGCACACCTGACTACAATACTTGTGAAAATAGATATTCAAGATATATATATTTTTTTCAAATACCCCCAAATGGTATAAAGGCAAATTCTATATCGCTTGTTTATGGTTCACTGGGTGGGTTTATAGAACAAACCTATAAATTGTAGTTTGAATTGCATCTCTACTTGTAATAATTTTGAGAATATATCGTATCAGTTTGAAATATGTTGTTTCTGTTACTCCTTTGACTGTCTCCGGCCAGAATAGCTAGATGCGGGTCAAGTATGAAAGGGATCAGACATGTATGGCAGATATGCTGAATGGCAGCATCAAGATCTAAACTTCGGCGTAAGTTTGTATGAAGCAATACTACAGCATTTCCAATAGAATTAGTATGGCCTGTAGGGCTTTATGTGCAAAGCTGCCACATTTCATGTGTACAGACTTGCCGACTTCTTACAGGGATGCATCGAAATACAATGAGCCAAAAGGTGCGTGTTGTGTGGAGCACAGAAAGCTATCATTGTTCTCATTGGATAGAAATGCCTAAACGGGGCGTACGGTAGAACAAGAGAAGGGAGACGAAAGTAAAACAAACAAACAAACAAACCAGGAACAAACAAAAAAAAAAAAAAAAAAAAAAAAAAAAAAAAAACTAACAAACAAAAACAAAAACAAACAAAAAAAGAAACATAAAAAAACAAAAAAAACAAAAACAAAAACAAAAAAAAAACCAAACCAAAAAAAAACAAAAAAAAAACCAAAAAAAAAAACCAAAAAAAAAAAAAGAAACAAACAAAAACAAAACAAAACAAAACAAAACAAAAAACAGGATATGTCAATAGTACAGGATTAAAGAGGAAGATAGTACAAATAGAGGCCGTAGTTGAAAGTGAAAAGAAGGATATTATATCACTAGTGGAGACATTTGGAAGAAGAGAAAAGATAGAGAAAGTGACAGGCCTCGCTGGATGTGGTATGATAGGTAGAGGAAGAGAAAGTGGGGAAAGGAAGCCAGGAGGAGTGAGGTTTATGATAAAGAAAGGGATAAATGGGCATGAAGTCTGGAATGACAGGTGGGGAAGTGATAGAGGTGAAAAATTAGATGCAGTAAATAAGGGTACAGTCGAATGGCAACAGAGTAGCAATAGGAGTTGTGTACAAAGAACGTGAGTGTCAACCGAATGAATATAATGTCCAAATGTATGATTGAAAAAGAACGACGACCAGTAATATCCCACGGCAGGGGTATAATTTTTATGATTGCACGGATTTCAATGAGCACATACGTTTGGAGGTGCATCTTGATTGTTCTCTATAAACCTCTTTCTAACCTCGATATCCATAAATTAATCAATCATCAGCCATTTATAACCTCTTAAGTGACAGAACAATTTAATTTTGATGTAAATTGTGACACAGTCTTATGTGCAAACGTATTGTTTTTGGTCCATGAAGTGAATATTTATGATGGATTTCCTACCTCTAGCACTATAAAGTTACCGGACTATTTGGCATTTGGGGGCTATGAGCGGATAAAAAGACGGGACAGATAGCTGATGAAAATGGAAGTAGGGTATTGAACTTCACCAAAGAATATGGACTGAGGATAGTGAACATGGACACACAGGGTAAAGGAAGTGAACATGGGCCTCAATTGGCAGGCAGACAATAGTTGATTGTATATTAGTGGATTGTGGCTTAATTCGAATGACACATAAACGTGAAATAAACGAGGAGGGTAGACTGGATATAGGCAGTGAGCGCGACTGGATAACAATTTTATTAGACATAAAAGCATGCCAGAAAGAAAAAGGGAGGACCAAACGTGTGTAGAACATATAGAAGGGGACAGGGTGGGACGCTTATTACCAAAGCCTGATAAATGTATTGCACGTGTGGAGAGATTGAAGGAGATGTGCAGTAAGTGAATGAAGACCTTACCAGGAGAATATTAAAAGAGCAAGTCCCACAGCGCTAATTATGGCATAATTCAGAAAAAATGGCTATTTTATCGATTGGTAAAAGAAAAAATCATGAAAATTTGCTGCAAATATATAGGAACACTTTTTCTTTACCGCCACATTGCACGCCCGCATTGAAACAGCGCTTTCGTGCAACTCCGTCCTTTCTCGTGAATATGAATGAGGCACGACGTCACAGGTGTAATGTGTGTCCCCAAGCTGCCGAGAAATCCAAGCTGCACAATAGCGACTGCAAAGGAGAAGCAGCCACCTGGCAAGCGATGCTGCACAACATGTTGGTCCAATACCAACTTATATGGTGTAAGCTTACATTGTTTTCCTTGTGAAGATAAAATATGCATGCAGTGGGCATCAATTGTGCGTGTTTTTGAGGTGGCTAGTGCAGTCCCGGCTGCGGGTACATCTGTTCCAGGCACTTCCAAGAGGCCGATAGGGGGGAGAGGCAGATGAGTAAAGCGCCGCAGATTCAGAACATGATGAGGCAAAATAGACAGTTATGAACACAATTATTCCGGGCTATTTCAGTAACTATTTGGTACCAGGTTGCAGTGCATTTTTTAGCACAGTCTACGGCTATGGTTGTATTTTTGTTTCAACAATGTCAGACTTATAACTTCACACCTTAGAACCAAAAGGCAGAACCTGTGATGAAAATAAAACAGTGGCGTACACTCAGTCAGCATGCGTGCACAGCCCTCAAAATTTTCTGCTGCGCATAAGCATTGTCGCAAATCAATTGCTGTTTTGGTCCATAGCTAGAGTGCATGGCTCCTTCAGATCAGTTTGTTGCTTAAAAGAAAGGTTTCTTAGTTTTGAGCGAGTGACCACTGATCTGAATACTGACCGACATATGGCTACATGAAAATTTCAAGGCTCCAAATGACCCTGACCTTTGAAAGTCACATGCAATAAAAAAAATGCTCAATGCTACAATCAATACGAGCCCGACATCATTCAAATTGGATGAGACTTTGGAAGCCCAAATCACCTGATATTTTTGAATAGCCCCAATTTATTTTTTTTTTGTTCAAACTTTTAACAATTGCAATGATATGTAAACTTAACTAGAGGCACTGTATCTATATCTGTCTTTTTTGGCCACCGTATTTTTATCTAAACAGCTGAGAAATGATGGTAATTTTTCAGTAGACATGGGCATTAACAACGTTTAAACAGTTGTTTCTTAACGGCCTGAAAAAATCCTTTCACATTATTCCCACCATCACAATTTATGCCCCCCCCCCCCAACCGAAAAAAACAAACAAACAAAAAAAAAAAAAAAAAAAAAAAAAAAAAAAAAAAACAAAAACAAAAAAAAAACTAAAAAAGCCCCCAAAAAACAAACAATTAACAAAAACAAAAATTAAACAAAAAAAAAAAAAAAAAAATAACAAAACATAAACAAAGACAAAAACAAAACAAATCAAAACAAAAAACCAAAAACAAAAACAATAAAAAACAAAAAACACAAAAAAAAAAAAAAAAAACAAACAAACAAAAAAAAAACAAACAAACAAACAAACAAACAAACAAACAAACAAAAAACAGAAGTAAAAAAGGTCTTTCCTCCATGCTCCTAGTCCCTTCCACTCAACAAAGTACATGTACCACATATTGTCCATTTGAGTATCAGATACAGCAAAATGTACCTGTTGTACCTGCAAATATGATATGGACACTTTGATGCCTCTTTTAAACATATACCTAGACTAATGTTATAATATCCATCTGTTTATATGTACATCATTTATCGCTGCCACCAGAACCTACCAGTAAAGCAACAAAAAAGAGATCTTATGAGACGGGTGGTTTTTCATGATGGGGTAAATTAAAATGGGAAGTACATTACTTTGGAATCTGGAAAGCAGTATCTTCTGAGAGGGACCCCTCTACTCTCAGAAATGTAATAATAACGTACCATTCATATGCCAGCAGCTTGGTGGATGATGATTGCCATTGCCTTGCAACAGGCTGTGTGAATCATGTGAGGAATTATATACATCTTCCACATATATTGATCACTGTGCATTTTGCCTTTCAGTAAATGTGGATACACTGTGTCCATATGTCTAGTAAATGTGATTCATGTGCACAAGATGAAAAGTTGCACATGGACTCTTCTGAGTTCCAAATGTTAAAATAAATCACCTTGGTCGGCCTCCTGATATCCCGCATACTAAAGTGAAGGGCATTTCTGGCGTATGGCGTTGACGACACAGGAGGGCAAGGGTATATGGAGGCGCCTTTATATGGAGGCGAGTATTTTTTTTTCAGTGCTTAGGTTACACAATTTCATGACCCTCCTCCCTCTCCCCAAATTAGTACATTAAAAATGAGGACCCCCCCCCAAAAAAAGTCATACAAAAAATGCATAAAATAGGCTAAAAAAATTGACTACCATTTTCCATACTCTGTAAATATGACACAGACCTATTTAATCCCCTCCCCGATTCTTTACTGTCGGCACTGATTGAATAAGAGGTCCACGGGCCTAATACTGTGCTGGCACCATGACTATATTGCACCTCTTCATTTCAAAGTTGCGAGTCCTCAAGCGGCTTCTGATATTATAAAACTCATGTGAATTTATTGTATGAAACGTCCACCAGATGGCACTTCAACCCACATGTAATCATAGCTTATTTGCGTAATTCCTGTGATGGGTGTCGATGGATGTGCCAAGACAACAATGAGTGAGTCCTCAACTTTATGTCCTCAGTGACCTTGGGACAAAAGATAAGGTGACCCAGATTATTTAATACATGAGGCCCATAGGCTTGTTGCTGTGCTGACATTGCCATTGATGTCCAAACTACACCCTGCCATTAGGAAATAACCTATTCCACATTTACAGGCATGGTGAGCTCACCAAAAAGTTCAAGATCACTGATTTTACTTAAAATTTGAGCTTTGGACATTGTCTATATATCTTATAAGTTTGGCAAATCAAATGCAATTACTATTCAAGATGTAGAGTATTACATATTAAAACACATTTTGGATCATAATTTCTGGCAAATCATAGGTGACGCCACTGGCATCATAAGCAACTTAGCTTTTGACCTCTCCCACATTCTCACCGAGTTTGGTGATGATCTGCGAAAAATTTAGGATGCTAGAGTGTTCACAAGACTTTCACATTTTGACCCCAAGTTTACAAAATAATGTAGGTGGTGCCACCAATATCGAAAGAGGCCCTGATTTTCATACACCCTATAAGTCCTGAAAGTCATATTGGTATAACTTTGAAACTGTGGACGGTATCACGGTCGCAGCAAAAAAATATGGACCGAAAGATATGGGCGATCGCATAATTTCTGGGACCTTTGGTCGGCAGAGTTAAAAATGAAAATGTTGAACCATCCCTAATACTAAAACCCATATAAATGATGAAATATAATAGTGCGGAGATTTACATCTGATTCAGTCAATGCAGTCATGTGACCTAAACTTGGGAAATTATCTGACTATGTATTTACATGTATGATCTAATTCAAATAATTAATAGTCTTCTATGACAATTCATAATGTTGTGTCTTGTCAACTGTTAATTTGCACCAGTTTTGGTAATCAGCATTAACAGTACAGAGTCATAATAAATTCCAAAGATGTTTTATAAGTGACAAAGATTACCGAATAAACAGCTCACAATTTTGATAATTTTTTAGTGAAGTATGTACATCACAACGAGTGTAAAAGCCTGCAAAGAGCCAAAGAGGACTGCGTGTTTGTCACATGCAAGACACAGTAACACAAATATTTATAATCAATGATGGGGGGAATGTCAAAGGTGATCAGGGTCGGATACAAATTTTGCTTCATATCAGTAGATGTACACGTACGGTGCTGACTTCAAATTTAATTGTCAGAAGCTGGTGAAATAGGGAACACAGTATTTACATGTTTGTATATATTATATGCCATACGGTGATCGTATTACTATAGAATTAGGGTGATTACTAACGAGAGTGATGATGTTTTAGACGTTGTCAGACTGTCTCTTAATTGTTTATCTATGATGCCAACTAATCCCCAGTGCTCAGGCTTACTGACCAGAACATACGTCCTTGATTAAAGACAGCATTGACACTTCTTCGAACAACACAATGTTAATTATTATGAACATACCAGGATGAAAATACATCGCAAGTTTTGATGCAACCGTAGGCCCTACGCCTAGTAGAAATTGACAACTGGCCTATAGGCCTCATGTTGCGTTCAATTTCCATCGAAACTGCGACAGCGAAACCGTGGAAGTAAACTGGTCAATCTACGTTGCCTGCCTAATGGATGAGATGAAGCCCAAAAATAAATGCCTATCCCTAGCTGATAGTTATATCATTAAGTCTAACTGAATGGAAACTGACGTACCCATCCCGGCTGCTGAACCGAGGCAAAACATCAACGCCAACGTCTCACGTGTCCTCATCCTGCCGGCTCATGCCGCCATTCCACAAGGCCCCCTGAGCAAATCGTTCTTTTGAACTCTGAGGCAGACATTTTGAAAGCAGCGCGAACACTCGCAGGTGCCACACCTGTGACGTCGTCAAAGTTGTGAGCAACAAAGCTCCCAATCGTCCGTTTCTGTCAGGAAGCACAGTTATGCACTCCCTGTGTCCATATGGGGTCACATTCGCATGCCAAAAAAAGTCGACTCCTGTTCATTATATGTCATTACCTGCGTTTACATGCGAAATGACCATTGGGACATGGACTTTAAGGTAGCTCAGGAAAAGATTGGCAGAAAGAAAGTTCCGGTTGAGAAAAGAAGTTTTTCAATGTACCAAGACCTGAACGGAGCAATAAAAAATGAGTAAATAATAAATAAAAAAAAAAAGGAAAAGGAATGTGCCAAGGGAATTAGTCAGGAAGAACAAGCGCCCAGAAATTAAGCTAGAGGAAGGTCAGATACAGAATATGCGATGTAAAAAAACCAGGTATTAAATATGAAAGCAAAAAGGAGAGGTTAGTAAAAACAATCATGGCAAAGAAATTGTTGGGAAATGGATGGCAAGGGTCTTTTGTTGGGAAAAGGATGGCAAGGGTCTTTTGAAAGCAGGTGAACCGGAGAAGAAAGAATAAACTTCAAGAAATAATACACATAGGAAAAGAGAACAGGCAGAAGGGAGGACATTCAAGATGGTTTGAAGGGGGGCATTCGAATGAGATAAGATAAATGATTCAAAATGGCGCCAGGGAATAGAACAACATAGAAAGGATTGATGGGATCATCAATTGGGGAAAAAAACCGAGTAGCATTGAAGTCAGTGTAGCTTCAGACCAAGTGAAATAAGGCAAAGCTCGAGGAACAGATAGTATGAGCGCATGTCCAAACAAAGGGCCAGGGACAATGGAAGAAAGTTTATATGTTTTTCAATGGAACTGTTAGGAAGAAACAAGCACTTAGGGCATGGAAAAGATTTATGGTATCAGGTATTACAAAAACGGTCAAGATTTACAGCTGGACGAGTGTATGGGTGTTGATATTGCACCTGATTAGAGCAAAATATTCAGTTCCAATATATATATACTGAATACTGGACAGAAAAGTTGAAAGCTAAGGCTTCTACGATAAATTCAGAATGGCTTTAGCCCTGGGAGACGGGTAGGCAATGAAGTTATCACACTGACTCGGAGTTTTGCAATTAGCAAAACAGAAGTAGTGAAATGTGTTGAAGGGCATCTAAGATGTGAAAAAGGCATATGATAAGGTATGGAAATATAATCTGTGGGAAAAATTAAGTGGGTCTACATTCAAATGCATTTTTTTTTTTTGCTGGAAATATTGAATGCCCTTTACAAGGATGTAAAATGTGCTCTTTCGCTGGCAAATGTTGTAGCAGGAAATGCACTGCTGAACATAGGATTAAATCGAGGGAGTATGTTTTCCCCGACTTTGTTCCCTGTATATATGAAAGACGTATAGGAAACTATGGGTTGCGGGGAAGTGACTGGCTTGTTATATATAAACTTGACAAAGGCATTCAACACTGTTAACCATATGATTGTCTTAGATAGCTAAAGGCTTATGTGGTCGACAGCGTCGAATGGACTTGGTTTCAAAACTATCTTTCTGATAGACAGCAGGCTACCAGTTGGCAACGGGTTTTGTCTGAGTTCGGTTACGTGACTGTTGGTGTCAGACAGGGTTCAAGTCTGCGACCTCTGCTGTTCATACTTTTTATAAATGACCTGTCATCATGTCTTGAACACTCGAGACTGTATATGTATACACTGCAGAAGTATCTGAATTTCCAGCTCAAGATATTAAAGCTAAGTTGACGGCAGATTTCATTAATGTACAGAATTGGATGTGCAGGAACAAAGTGACATTGAATGTTGAAAATACAAAATCCCAAATGATCTGTACTATGAAAAACGTTACTTCCAACACTGAATTAAATATTGATGTTGCAGGCAAAGGAATTGAGCAAGTGCAAACACCAAAATTGCTTGGTGTTCAAATTGACTCCAATCTCAGTTGCCCCCCCCCCCCCCCCCAGCATGAGACAATATGAAAGAAGTTATCTCGAATGATAGGTGTTCTTAAAAGAATCTGGCACTTGATTCCAAAAGATGTTGCAGTCCAAGTTTTCAATGCATTGGTCCTACAACACATGGACTTTTGTTGTAGTGTTTGGGGTCGTCCTTCCCATTCAATTTATACAGAACGTATTACAAAATTATAGAACAGGGCGGCAAGTATAATTATCGAGTGCAGCATTTCAGATTTTTCCAGCCAGGCGCTGTTTAAAATAAATAAAATGGATGCCTTTCAACGAGCGTGCGAGTTTTAAAAGAAGTGTGCAAATATACAAGTGTCAAAATGGCTTGGGGTCGACATATCAATGTAACATTAGGTCACTCCCTCAGCAACACACTTATGGTACAAGAAGTGCTAGTCACAACAATTTAATTACCAGCAAAGCAAGGCTCACAAACTACACTTGCAGTTTTAGGTATGATGGTGAAAGGCTTTGGAATGCCCTACCCACTGATGTTCGCTCAGCAAAATATGTTCAAACATTGAAATCTCTATACTGTAAGATGTACCTGCAGAACTTTTGATCAAAATGTGGTTTGATACATTTTGCTTGTTGTCCTTGGCATGAAGGGAACAGGCAATTACTGGATGCTGATGGGACAGTTTTTATATAAATCTATTTCGTGTTTTTACTGTACTTTTTAAAAATTGCTGTATCTTTTATATATTGTTCTCTCATGGCTGGGCCATGATGAAAACTGGCGGGTATCCGCTAATCATGTATTACCCAGGATAAATAAGGTATCTAACTTACTTACTTAGGTAAGCAGGTAATGGATGGTGATAAGAAGTAACGATAGGGCACCAGAGTATCCCCTGGATATATTTTGGAGATGCCATTGTCCTCATGGTCGAGTCTCAAAACAAGTAACAGGATATGTTACAATATTGTAGGATATTACCGAGATGAAAGGAGGTTAGAGCTTAGCCAAAGCAAAGGCCAAGCCCAAGTTACAACTCTGGTAAAATACAGGATGGCAAAAGAAAATGGAGACTTGGGAAATCCCAAATAACAAAACGTAGTGTGCATCTGATCGAAGTTGGAGAGGTAGATGTATATGATTATCTTAGGGTAAAGATAAAAATAACAGGCAAAGGTATGTTCAGGTGCTATATTGAATAGATAAAGCAAAAGGTGACCAACACAAACGGAACAATACAAGCTACTGCAAAAATCGTTTTGATAGGGCATTCACAGGTTGAGTGGTGTGAAATATAGTAGCATTACTAGGGATACAATATGGTTATGTGTGGTATAACTTATCATGGTAAATGAAGAGGGTATGGTAAAGCACAAAGTGAAATGAAAAAAAAAAAAAGGATTCTGGGAGCACCACCGTGCACAGCAACAGATATAAGAACAGAGGAGTAAGGATGGAATAGCATAACTGCAAGAATTGCAAAAGCTAAGTTGAACTGTTGATACTGAAATCAGAAAGCGAAGGCAGGGACTACTATTAGAGACGGCGTTATATACCCACTTTTCCACAAGGGACTAAAAAATTATAGCCCCCAGCTGGGTCTAATAATAGACGGGTGGGAGACAACCTCAAACTGGATAGAACTGCAAATTTAATTGGTTTGGCAGGTATATGCTTGGGGTATACCACTGTGGATAACTGCTGGCAGTGTCAAATTTCCACGACAAGTACTACATTGGTATGCATATCATTGATGGGGAGGGCCAGAAAATAAATTGTAGACGTATAAACTTGAGCACAGAGAGAGATCTCATCAGAAATTTGCATGGACTCAAACATGCTGTGAGGGAACTGGAGCCGGACAAACCAAACCTGAAGAGACCCCTTGTAGAAGAAAACAATGGACAAGATGTCAAAAAGCAGAAGACCAATGAGTTTTCAACCCAGCAACCCACGATCGAACAGTATCAGTGGCGTAATGTGTCTGTCTTCTCAAATGCTCAGAACGACCACTGGGTCTTTTTTGAGGAAGAATATAAAAGCAGACTGCAACAGCATCGGAAAACATACCCTAACATCGTGGCCAGTTCAGGAGACATCATTGTTACGAGTGAAATACCTTTTCCTCCAATGGAAGAATTTTTTAAATGTATGTACATTATAAACTACCAGAGACTCATCAAATTTAAGAGACAGGAAGACACAGACATAGTCAGTGATCTAGGTCTACCTTGGAATGAAATGGTAGACAAATATGTTTCAAAGGTCAATGCCATATACCGTTATGGCTTTTTGATGGAAATATTTTCTTATTCCTTAGATTATATGGAAACGGACATAACTCAAGCGCAACCATATCTGTTGTCTCTGACAGTCATGATGACCCAGGCAGAAAGCAATCTGGTGGTTCACCTGAGGAACCAGAACCTTGTTCCAAAGAATTTTGAACACCTGTTTAAACAAGTTTACTATGGTGTGATGGGCTTATCAGCTAGTCACATACCACATAAAATTGGTTTGTGCCTGAGTGACACATTATCATGCACTCAAGAGTATAAAACTATATGAAAAAATAAATTATTTATCACTGCCGTCTGTATAAAAGTAAGAATGTGAATGAAAGCTCATTTGTTGGTGAGACAGAGAAGTGTCAAAATGATCCAATTAACAAACCTGGTGTGTGCATTCCAAGTGAGCTGTGAAATTTACTTTAATGATTTAGCTTCTGTGTCCCGAGATGCCCAGTAAAATCCCCGTAAAGACAATTGCCTCGTGTGGAAACATAAACAGTTCAGAGGTTATTGTATGGTATCTACACGTGGAAAAATGATGTGTAACAGAGTTGAGAGCTCAATTCAAAAAGCCAAGAAGAGAGTGAGACAGTATGCTAGATTGGTACAAAAAGCTGCATATCCCTTACTTTTGACGAAAGTATGTGTGGTAACCACGTCAGCAGTACATACCTTAAGTCAACACCTTTCTTTTTCTTTCTTTCTTTTCTTTTTTTTTTTTTTTGGCCTTTATTGTAGATAATCAAATATCAACTCTTCCACGCAAGGTATCACGCAGCCAAACCTTGGGAGACACTGCAATTTAAAGTTGTGATACTGGCTGTGACAACTTTATTCGATACACAATAAATTACTTAAAGGCCCATGCATGGATCCATAGCTGCATTTCAGGCTTGAGTTTTCCAATGATGGCCATAACTATGAATTGTCTCATCCCAAGGAGACTACATGTCAGAAGGTCAAATCTTGTACCTCACCAGATGAACAGCAGCGTTCTGTCTATGCAGATGTAAGACATATGGTCACAGCAAATAAAAATGAATATTCATGAACAGAATATCATCTTCGCCTTGAAGTATATATGTAACTAGAAAAGAAGATTTGCGTCAAAGCAAATCTGTCTGCGTGCCTTCAAATTGTAAATATTAAATGCTACAACTTTTATCCTTTGGTACTTCACATTACATTAAGCGTATGGCTGGATGCAAATTTTAAAGTCCAAATGGACTTGACCTTTAACCTTTACAGGTCACATGTAAATTGCGCAGTGTTACAATACCCACTATTCAAGCCCAACATGGACCAAATCGGATGAAAATTGACCAAGTTATGGTAAGATGAAACTTACAAAGGGTCATATGTTCTTATAAAACTTTACAATGTTGAAATACCTACAATTTGAGCCCAACATGATTAGAATTGGATTGAAATTTGCCAAGTTATGACTGGATGAAATTTCAAATGTCCATTGACCGTGACCTTTGACCTTTAGAAGTCACATGTACATTTCGAAAATATGCAGGGTAACAATAGCTAAAATTTGAGCCCAACATGATCAAAAATAGATACAAATTGACCACGTCGTGGCTAGATGAAAGCCACCATCGAAAGTTGCATTTGACCTTGAAATGACCTTAGACCTTGAGATGAACTCTACCTGCAGTGAACGTTGACCTCAAAAATGACATTTTGACTTAAAATTGACCTTTGACCTTGACATCACCTCTGATCTTGACATGACCTTGACATTTGAGATGACCTTTACCTTGCTATGATCGAACTCCAATACACTCGGAACCACATCTACTATAGTGTATAAGATATTGAAGATTTAAAATTTTAATTATCCCTCATTTGCATAATTTTGAAAAGCATGACCATTCATTATAAAAAGGCCAGACTTTATCTGTAGAAGTATATTTGTGTCACGTTTGGAGTTTCTATGTGTAGTACTTTTCAAATGAAATGTCGGACAAATTTGCCTGTAAAGAAAGAAAAAAAAAGAAAGAAAGAGAGAAAGAAAGAATGAAAGAAAGAAAGAAAGAAAGAAAGAAAGAAAGAAAGAAAGAAAGAAAGAAAGAAAGAAAGAAAGAAAGAAAGGAAGAAAGAAACAATTCCTAGAAAAACAGTATGTCTGTGTTGGCACACAGACATAATTATTTGGGTCATTTCATTTGCACAAAGATCAAATTAGGTAAAGTAACGCAAAGAAAACGGCAAACAAAGCATTCACACCAACATAAATTCCAACCTAGCACGGTGACCTTTATCCAAGGTAACATGCACGAAAATAAAAAAGTGTTTAATTTATTGGCAATGAACAATTGATATTTGAAACTTAAATTCGGAACTTTGCAAAAAACAAATTTGAAGCTACGGTACGGGAGTGAGATTACGCAAAGGAAAAGGGCACGAAAACAGGTGACAATAGTTAGTAATAAAATCAAACGCGCGAAAGACCAAATTAAACACTCAAAAGGACCTGGCGGGCAAAACGCAGATTTGTATTCACCTAAACGAGATTGTTCACTGTGATATATGTTGATATCCAGTTTTAATACTCCCTATAATAGGACAAAATAGCACGAAATGCAGAAGTATCATTCAAAGGAATTGGT
>CAXHWN010001264.1:0-36717 GCA_964020975.1 Hermodice carunculata
TGTGACAACGTTATTCTGCTTATATATTCCAACCTGGAACTTGCTTCGTTTTCTGATTTTTTGCTCACTTTCATATTGTTTTCATGCTTTGAGCAAATTAACGTCAACTGGGGAAGACCCCACCCCACCCTGCCCTGTAACGTCAAATGCCGTAAAGCGTAACAACTGATATGGCCCTTTACGTGGTACGTTTTCAAGTCATGAAGGAGTTCAATTTTTAAAGATGGCAAATTGGTACCCTATAATGACTACAGAGATACTTTTGTTTACGGAAAACCTATAATTTGAAGGCAAATGTAGTAAAAACTATATTCTGAACAGCCAATGTACCTTGTCCGGCGGCCATATTAAATTCTGCTTTTAGTAATCACTACAACGCTTCAAAAGTGATCTGACCTTATTCTGTGACCATGAAAATATTGTTATAAACACAAATTTCCTCTTGCTAGCATACCTCTTGAGCTATTGCTAAAAATGAATTTTGGTAATAGCTGACTTAATCTACATATTCCTAGAAATGCTTAACAGTGGTGTACTGTTATAAACTGGATTCTAGAATGGAACCACCTGGGCTACGAGAATCGACAAGGAAAAAAATTTTATCCGCTGGATCCAGTTTTAACCCCACACCAGCCCCATTATTATATGCTGGTGGTAACGTTTGTGCCGCCCTAAGTAATGTTATTACTAATGCAATGTCTTAATATGGTCATAAGCAATGAATGTGCTTGACCCAATAGCCCATATACATGAATCGATGTGTAGGCTATACGGGGATTCTCTGAAGTACACATTCAGTAAAGACAGGACTCCCTGTGGACGAACAGCGCAATCTGAAAATGAAGAAATACCAAATGAAATATGTCAGGAAAGAAACACAGACAAAGACCTTCAACAATGTCTGTGGTTTGTGTAAAGAGACTCTGTCACCTGCCGTCCGAAATGTTTGAATAAGAAGTAACTGAGATAGATATAAGGCATAATGGGGGAATGTTTGGTATTGCCATCAATTGTGAGCGATCCATACACACACACACACACACACACACACACATATATACTATATATATATATAATATATTATATATATATATATTATATATATATATATATATATATATATATATATATATATATATATGTGTATATATATAATACATACATACATACACTACATACATACATATATATATATATATATATATTATATATCATATATATATATATATATATATAATATATAATATATATATGTATGTATATATATATGTACATATATTTTTTGTTTCAGAACAACATTTGTTTCTGAACACAATCTTAAAGACTTTCTAACGACCTTCAAAGTCAAATTTACCTTTTTTTTGTATTTCGATACTTTCTCTTAACGTGGTTACCTTTGAGAGACATAAACCTATTTTTATGTGCACAGGACCCAGGCATGCACAGGAGGTGAACCGATGAATGAATATTCTGCCTTGGGCGTGCCTTACCTCTTGTATTACCGTGTTGCAAACTAAATCTGTTCCGTTGAGGTCAGCTGACTATTCAGTCCACTGACTTAATATGATAAGTGTTGGTCTTTCTGTACCTCTATCCATTTTTCCAAATTTTGAACTTCGTCTCCAAAAGCAAAAGCCAGATTAACTTCAAACTTTGGTGCACATATAGCATGATAAGGTCCACTAAAGAGAGGTTGTTCAAAGGGTAATACTCAAGTGATTCTTGGATATTTGATGAATTTCATTTGTTCATTTTTGAACAATGTGAAAAGCAAAAAAAAAAAAAAAAAAAAACACACAAAAACAAAAACAAAAACAAACAAGCAAACAAACAAAAAAAAAAAACACAAACAAACAAAAAATGTGTTCTCTAAAATGCAAACTGCTTCCATATTATATGGGAGACACGGTGGAGACCTTTAGATTTTACTTTCTTCACGAGGCGGCGCTGCAACTTATTTTTTTCGATCATTTTCTGTGCAGTTTCTGCTTGACCAAAATTGTGTCTGATATTATATTTAAACCTGGTGTATTGTAGCTTTGAGGAAGAGTTATAATATTCCCTTTAGTTGTGGTACTCTGGATCTTTATTTTTTAACGAATTTCTCAGTTTTGCGTACCCATTGGTTCATGCATTCATTCCTAATATAAATAACCAGGCTAGTCAATGAAGACTGATTGTTATCTCTAAACCCACTGCCCACAATTACTTCAGATGTGGGTGTACAAAAGAAGTAGGGTGAGTCTCCGCAAAATTTGTTTATTTTCAATTCATTTTTTTTATTATTGTTATATATTATTCTTTACATTTATTTATTTATTTATTTATTTATTTATTTATTTATTTATTTATTTATTTATTTATTTATTTATTTATTTATTTATTTATTATTTATTTATTTATTTATTTATTTATTTATTTATTTATTTATTATTATTTATTTATTTATTTATTTTTCTTTTTTTTTTTTAGCTCTGCTGACCCAAGGGCCGCAGAGCTTAATAGCATCACTCCTGTCCGCCCGTCTGTTTTATCCATTGACTTTTGGGTTGTTAGCCTCATAGCTTTAAAAAGTTTTTAACGTTTGCCAAATATAGCTTTCCGGATTTGTAGGGTGTATTATAAGACCCTAGGTCCCCTTCCATTTTGGTTGCGCCACCTTTAATGTTAGGTAATATAGGGGTCAAAATCTGAAGGTATTGTGAACACTCTAGCATCTTTAATTTTTGTGGAACTCTCACCAAATGTTATGGGATTGTGCGGGAGGTCAACATCGAAGTTATTAATGATATTCACGAAGTCACCTGTAATTGACGGAAATTATGCGCCAAAATGTGTTTAAGGTATAAAATTCCATATTTTTACAATTAATTGGATTAGACTTGCCAAATTTATAGGGTATATAAACCTTGTTCAATGCTAAAAAAGGTTATATGATATCAGTGGCCTTCACCTATTGTTGTAAGGTCATCATGACTGTAAATTTGAAAGAGACAGTTTTGTAATTGGCAGGGGTGTTGCTAGGATATCAATAGCAAAGAAAATTGAGCTTTATATGTTCAGAAACCATTTGAGGACGCGCAACTTTCAAATGAAGATACAGCTGCACTTTTGCCACAAAAACCTTTGTCTAGAACAGACGAATCTGATTACTATATAATTGTAAAGGGACATGTCTGAAAACCACTAGACCTTTATTTGTTCCACAGGTGCCACACAATAACTATTATTTTCGCTTTTTAAAGGTTTTTGGACTTTGATTTTCTTTTCTCCCTAACCACGATTTGGATCCTCTTCAAACTTATAAGCCATGCTGGTGGGACTTGATTTTCCACCAAATTTGTTTCACTATATTGTGAAACTGTCCATTTCAATTTTCTAACACACATTATTTATACCACAGCAGACGCCGCAAGGAGGTAATGTGCATGTTATACTGTATGTATGTATTATATATATAATATATATATTATGTATATAGTATATATATATAGTATTAATATATATATATATAAATATATATATATATATAGTATATATATATATATATAATATATTATATATTATTAATATATATACATATATATATATTGATGATGGATGGTATCATCCTGAACCCCAGTGGACGACTTAATTCCTTGACTGTAAACTCAGCTGAGCACAGCGTTAACCTCCTTTCTATGTTGTGTGTCATTGGTTTGTTCAAATGATGTCTTATTGATCCACATGTGTTTGTGTATATTTCATTTTTCCTGTGATGGAAATGCTGGTGGTGATAATTGATGGTGATAGATGGTGATGATGATGATGATGATGACGACGACGACGACGATGATGACGACGACGACGACGACGAACGACATTGACCAAGACGATGCCGACGATGATGACAATAACGACCACCTCCAGCAAGATGATGACGTAAAGATGGCAATTATGAACATTTTACAACAAAGACATGTTGCTAAGACTATTCGAATCAATATTTAGTTCAATGTAATAGGCACACGGCTTGAATTAAAATGAATATATGTATTCCGTTGCCTTAATTAGACTCTTGCAGTAAGTCAATTCAGGAACCCCCCCCCCCCCCACAGGTGGACCACTGTGCCCAGCAATATTCTCTCCTCCAATGCCTATAGAATATAGAAAGCCCTTTGCTGGGTAAGACTAATTGGTTTTATTGTTCTAACATAGGCACTTGCCACAGCGCAAGATTTACATGAATTTGTACACTATTGTATTTTTGCATGTTTTCAGACTATACTATTCATGTATGATTTATTGTTGCCATTGTATATATGCACCTTGAATCTTTGAAGGACTTGGGGAATATTAAGGACACACACTATAATTTCCTTAAGCAAGCCACCTTCATCATTCATATATATATATATATATATATATATATATATATATATATATATATATATATATATATATATATATATATACATATATATATATATATATATATATATATATATATATACATACATACATACATACATACATACATACATACATACATACATACATACATACATGGTAAAATAACATGAATATCTCAGCTGAATCAGTTTAAGTATGGAACGAAAAGAGCCTCTAACCTATTAATGAAACCTTTCATGAAATCATGGACTCTTAACACAAGGTTCAGGCTATGTCAGGGCAGAAAAGTTTGCTAATCATAAAAGTGGCTGCCAGAACTGAAACAATGACGCTTTGCCCTTAGAACACCTCCACTTGTATGGACGGCTATATACGACAGAGACACATGCTGTGGCATCACGAGCACATACCGCCAAAATGTACTCAGCTTCAAGTTTTCACAAACTACTCTGGTGATTAACCCACAGATTTCCGAAACAAATTGACACCTATGCATGTGTGATTACTACATAGATACTCTATGAGGGGGTTGGTGATGTATATTCCATCCTCACAACCAAAGAGGGTATTTCCCTACCTTTTTGGAAGGAGTTACACCTAAGCTACACCACAGTTAAATCAGCATTAGAACTGTACAGTCATTAAAAAAGTATACCAGCATTCATTTTGTCAAAAAACTAATGATTTATGCGTAAACACAAGACATATTTATAGCATTTAAACATACGGCAAATGGTAGAGCCAAAATTTAAATGCACTCGCCAGATTGCCAATAGTATATGATTTAAAGCTTCTTATTCATATATATATATATATATATATATATATAGATATATATATATATATATATATATATGTTTGTATGTATGTATGTATGTATGTATGTATGTATATATGTATCGAAAGAGTTTATCTTACCGTCGTTACTTTCGATTTATACTCTGTCCAATGCTTGACGTTCCAAACATTTGAATGGCTATATGGTTAACTATGGGATGGCACAATTTACGAGAACGGTCCGTGAAAGTAGGCATATATTGCAGCCTAAATAATCTATGTTAGTAAATAAGGGAAAGTGCATACCTAAATCAGGAGTTGTATTGAATTAACTTTGGCCAAAGGATAATATCCTGTGAAAAACCTTGAACAAACGACCGATCATATAGATATCAGTTACTTGCTGAAATACTACATTATATGTTGCAATATGTACTTTACCTCCACGTGACACGCATTGGTGGGAGAGCATGCCTGCACAGTGCCGATTCGTCTCGGACACTCTGGGAAACAGATAAAGCGGTCGGTGAGACGAGCCTGAAATACATTATTGTCATTAAAAATATTTTTTTCCAAAAGGTTTTGTTTCGCAGTTGAAGGAAAATACACAGGTTACCAAGTTTGATTTTTATATCATTATGAAATGGGGATATTGTGGGGTGACATTATGCTGAATTGTTGTCTGCTGTCACTTTGACCTGACTTAGCCTGCATCTGTAACGGAACGAGGCATGTAGCATTTATAATATTGTTGAATTTAAACTGTTACTGGCTACATGCATGTTGTTTAAAAATGTTGCATTTGTTACTTATGATGGGCAAAAAGATACAAATACCATACTGTTTGCTTTGAGCAAGTGATGCTTGGTGGATAGGTCTGTACAGCTTGGTCCCCGACTTATGATTTTCAAAGTAAAAAAATGTAATTCCAGTTGACGTGTTTATTCTAGAACCTATTTTGGACTTTCATCAAGAACAAAGAATTGCACAGTTAGGTTTCTAACCAAAAAAAAAACAAAACAAAACAAAACAAAAACAAAAACAAAAACAAAAAAAAAAAAAAAACAAAAAAAACAAACAAACAAACAAAAAACAAAAAAAAAAAAAAAAAAAAACGATGTCAGAATATTAGAAATACCCGATCAAGCAGTTTGGTGCTACCGTGTTAATCTACCAAAATCATTTATTTGATATCCTGCATGAAATGTAAATCACAATATATGGGCCTAACTATTCGATCAGTTATAAATAAATTTAGTGGACACAAAACTACAACTAAAGTCCCAAATTAACCACCTTTTTGTGTATTCATTTCAATTCTGAGGAACATTGCCATTTGGACTGCCAGATACAAATTATTCATTACATAGAGCCATATTTATTGGACAAATATAGTTACTAAACCAAAAAAAATATTACAAATTAAAAAAAAAAAATTGGATCAGCACACGTTGTTTAACATTTTTCTTTCGACTCAATGACAAAGTTTTAGGTTTAAGTGATGTTGGGAATTTGGACTTTGCAACTCTTGACAGCAGTTATACACTTTTTCATGATAATCAGGCCAGTATTCAAAGAGAAGAAGAAGAAGAAGAAGAAGAAGAAGAAGAAGAAGAAGAAGAAGAAGAAGAAGAAGAAGAAGAAGAAGAAGAAGAAGAAGAAGAAGAAGAAGAAGAAGAAGAAGAAGAAGAAGAAGAAGAAGAAGAAGAAGAAGAAGAAGAAGAAGAAGAAGAAGAAGAAGAAGAAGAAGAAGAAGAAGAAGAAGAAGAAGAAGAAGAAGAAGAAGAAGTCATGGACAAAGTGCATCGCGGAAAAACTGGAAATTAGGGATTTGAATACGTAAACTTCGTTACATATAACTCTAAAAGCACTATCATTTCAAGATATAACCAGAATAAACGAATATTTGAGTATCGCGTATTCTAAACACATATTTCCACAAAATGTTTGTGAAATTGTCTAAGCTTAGACAACAACTACCCGGAAACCAGATTCTTGTCAGAAAAAAAATGGATTAAATATTGTGCAGCATTCCATTCAAACGCAAAATTATTGGTTCACTGAACATTCAGTCCCTTTTCCAATTAAAATTTGTTCGTGATATGATTCCCAACGAATGCAATTATAACACTCCCCTCCCCCAGTATTTTCTACAAATATGACAATGATATTGCACAAAGTATATGAAAAAAAAAATTCTGGCTTCAATTACTCTTGCGGATATCGCAGTGAATCAAAATTGTGACTGTATGTTCGACAAGAAATAGCCTAATCGTGTTAATACATACCACAAACATGTTTTTACAAGTAATTGCGATATAATACAAAATTCCGTTTTAAATTTTCTTAGATGAGAGCAACCATATTCTAAGACTGAATTATGACTTAGGTACCATGATTAAACAGTCAATTAGAGAATTGGCAGCCGCATTTCGTGCAAGACGACATCAGGGCTAAAACATATGATGTCTCTGTGTTTCCAGCATCGCAAAACTTACCTGATACTGACAAAATGGTGCCAGATTCTTTGAGTTAACTATTAGGTGGCATCACAAAATCAAAATCAGACAATTCCATCCTCTGTTAAGGGCGCCTCAAAGCAATTGCTCACTGCATTATATCAGCTTGTCGACTTCGATCTTTTGTCTCCCCCACACTATTGTCAATATCCATTTACATCAATTGCAAACATGAATCTCTTGAGTTGCTAAATATATTGAGTAGCTTACCATTTGCATATGGTTATCGAGAGCATTTCTATGATGCTCGCTAACAACCAATGTCAGAACCCTAACAGGACATGGTATTTGCCATGTTCTTGGCTTTATTGCATGTATTGCCTCATATGATGCTGTCGAGCATGCCCTGCAATGATCTGATGAGAGAGCCTTTCAAGCTGGTCAGTTCACTCAATTGTCAATTGAAGGGTACAGCAAGTCTACCCCCAGCTCTCTACATTCCAAGTCAATTAACATTGGACCCCATTCACACTCACAACCAAACACAACCCCTCCTAAAATTCGCACCTTGGTAAGCAAGTTTTTCTGTTGCTATTCCTGTGCCACAGTGCCCATCATGGAGTGGGGTTATGCAATGTGCTGTCAGGGGTGACGATCATAAGAAAAAAAGAATTCAGATTCTGCCATTTCTTATCCAAGATCAATCACAAGAGGATATCATCCTTTTGAACTTGTGTTTTGCACAGAAGTTGGCACAAAAGTTTAGACTAGCAATTTGTCCTGCCATATTTGACCAGCCCCTCTATATCAAGGGAGTCGAAAATGTGCAGTCATCTTATCCTGAGCTTAAGAACATTGTTGTTAGGCTTGGGAAAGGGGTTCACTTGCTTATGTCATACATGAGGTGAATTGGATACGTAATGAGTGGCGGCGGCTTAGAAAAATATGTGAGAGACTGTTTATGCTCCAGTTACAGTAATAACATGATGACAGGCCATGCATATGCTCATGCATTGCGCACACATCTGTTTGCATCAGCTGCCATCATGCCAATGTTGCTTCAGACATCCAGTTGCCTCAGTTGTACGAATAGTTCTCTCCTCCAAGCAATACAGAACGATTTACTAAATGGTGATTATCCCACTGCTTGTGCAGGAAACGAGGTATGTGTCCAACAGTTGATGTTAACTAAGGATGATGAAAGAAAGTGCTGCCAATCAAAGTAGATCTGGCATATTATGGATTGAGTATTTGAAAGAAGTCTCTGCAATTCTACATTTCATACGAGCACAGTGCACTGGAGATTGGGATTTAGACCTGCATGCAGTCAGTGAAATAATTGCATTTTAAATATAAATCCGAAGTTCATGAAAATTTGTAATAAAGAGAAACAGACGCCGATTGATCAAAATGAATTATTTTTGTGAATAGAGAAACTTACTGTGCGAATAAAGAATCTCCATGCAGTGAGATAATACCATTTTACAAAAAAACCCGACGTTCACGGAAGAATGAATGTTCTGATATGGAAGCATACCTCTGTTATGAATTTGCTAAGAAGGCGCCATCATTGTTTGATAAAACGTTTTATGACGAAGACTAGAAAGAGGGTTCTGGCAACCATCCCGAAGTCAGAAGTAAATGTGCATATACAAATTCTCAGTGGTGCTCATTTTATACTTAGTGGGGGCGACGTCATCCATACTTTGTCCTGGCCTGTTAATGCCACAGATGACAATGCCTGTGACCATAATGTGCCATATGTGTTGACGCATTATCGGCAAGACGCTGCCGTGGTGTTTGACAGATATAGAAACAATTCCTCAACAAAAGCAGCTGTACAACAGCTACTCAAGCGAAGTCCCTGGACATGCAACAGTACACAATGCAATTCCAATCTGTTCATACATATTTTTATCATCAACTTTCAAGTTAGAAACTCTCCCACCAACGCCATCATCTGCAAAACTCTATAGTTTCCGTGCATACCATACGGGGTAGCAATGGCAAGGAAATAAGATCCCTTTAACATACTGAGATTGACAAACACAGGGAGGGACTACTGGTTCCTGTGGAAAGTGACAAGCCTTTTGCTCCGATGAATGTATTAAAGATGGTGTCATGTAGTTGCAAGGCAGGATGTGGAAGATCATGTGGATGTATCCATGCTAGCTTGGGATTTTCTTTTCTATGTACTGTTTTAGGTAGTTAAACTTACAAAAATGCTCCCCAAGTTGACATGTAGAATGAATAAACTGGAAACTGTCATAAAATGAGTGGTATTTCATAAAAGCTCGGTTGTAATAATTTGCAAAATGAAGAAAAACATTTGAGGCTCTCTTAACATGCTATACACAGCATGGACGTGCAGATAAATACAAATACACCTGCAGCAAGAATGTAATGGTCGCCACTTTGGAGTCTTTAAATGGAATAAAATGGAACACACACAGAAAAAACACGCTCACACAATAATCATATGACAATTTAATTCTGTCCAGAAAAAAGTCGCTTTCAAATCATTTTTGCAGGTGACTGCCACTTTGTGTGGGAAGTGTTGTTAAATAGGCACGTATACAGCCAAATAGATCCTTAATTTCCCAAGACATGTAAATGAATATTTAAACTAATAGAATAGGACTTTTACCTGCGAAATTATAATTGTCTGTCTGTGGTAGATATCGGTGGCAGCCATCTTACGTTTTTTGCAAACAAGTTCCGCTCCCATTGATTTGTTATGCCTTTAATTGATTCATTGTACAGTCAAGCATGGAACTAGATGAAAGAATATATGTTTTAAAGTCTCTTGTAGTGACGACGTCAATTATATCAATTTTTGATTGTTGCCTCCGCAGCCATCGCGCATTTTAGAAATGCCTTGGGGAACTTTGCATGGAGGGTTATCAGGAAGGGTTTCTCCACCTATCCTGGAAAAATCAGCTTTCTACTAATTCTACCTTTTGTGTATGCTGCTGGCTGCATCATGTACTGTATCAGTACCATGGTGTTTTCTCGGTTACCACTGTTGTGGCTCTCCTCGCCAGACCTTCTACCATTAATATTATTAGTGGTTGGAGGTTACACATCACTGGCCAAAATAATATGATCACCTTAAAAGTCATTGTGACAGTCCTGAGTGTCTTGAGTACTGCTACCTTTGTTATCGTTTGTGTAACCTAGACTGTGAGAAGTCACAGAAGTATTGGGAGTTCTATGTTTGGTAGTCAGGGCACATGAATTAGTGGTAACACCGGCACCGGGTAAATACTTCCTTGCGACTCTCATGGCTTTATCTGGTTAGATATCATAGGCTTGTCTGTTTTGCTACTTAACTTCATCTTTTGGCATCATTCTGTTTTAATATTCACCTTTTAGACAGTTTAGGCTAGCTTGTTTTCTATAAGGTCAAACCCCGAGGGGCTATAGGTAGCAAGCAGCTACTGACGACAGTTACAAGCTTGCCTAATTGTACTCAAAATCCTGTTAAGAAAAATTGTTTTGATAACATGTTTTTAACATAAATGCTAATGACTTTCATTCTTTTCTGACATGCTGAAATGCACATTTACTCAAAATTGACAGTATTTTCTCAAATGTGACAAACCTGACACATTACGTTGATACATTGACTCAGGGTTGGCAGTTAAATAGAGCTTAATTGTTTGAGGGGTAGGTGTCATCACAGAGTTTGTTTTACATTTCTGGTGCAGGATGTCCATTGTTGCAGTCCTTGTTGGGATTTCCCTTGGTTTGTACAGGTGGTGTAGTTGCAACTGTTTATTTTACTATCACTGGGACTGAATATAAGGCCCCAGCTTGTTTCCACTTCAGTTATACAGTTGCGGGGGTTTAACTAGGATAAGCTGTCCAGCTAGAAAGGGTACATATTGGCTCAGGGGTAAGTCAAATTGTTCTTATCTGAACCTGTGCTATACACATTTAGTAAGTATGGTTTGTTTGACAGGTATTCTTCTTTCATAATGAAGCTCTCCATGATAAGCAAAACTTCACGTATTTAGCTAATTCATCATTTGCCACATTCATATTTATTCTTTGTTATGTGGGTTGTCTTTGCTGAATATCTAGCTTAGACAAGGAGCCGCTACTCAGAGAGACATGTACGGGTAAAAGGCTCCGAAACATGTTGAGTAGTTACCGGCTGAAGACCCTTTAATTTATTTGGGCTGATGCATCCTATGTCAAAATTTTACAGAGGAACGTGAGCAATATGGACAATAGTAATTCCATATGTATATAGGTTAGTCAGGGACAGGTTAGCTTATGGAGAGTAAACAGTTCAGACTGCGAAATAGGGTATTGACTACTAGGAAGTCGTTCCGGGCAAAAAGACACAAATACAATAAAAATGGTAAGTCCATGGCATAAAGGGATATATGCGCATTTTTTTTTTTTTTGACATTCCCCAAAAATATGTAGAACAGGGGGAGTTGGCTTACATGAAATTTTCGAGACCATCGGGTGTGGTATGGTGTCCCTATCCTTTCTGTTTGGAGCTTGTGAAATTGGAGCTCTTGTGCTGCTTCCATAGCGTAACATTTATATGCATCAGCACAGCCTTCTGTGCGGTAACATATAGTGTAATTCAATTTTTAAATGCTCGCTGATATAGCCAATGCATCCACCAAATAATGATGTTTTCTATGAATCTTATTTAAAGATTGAAGCAGCGTAAATTAGTGTCATTATTATTTGGCTGTCAATAAATATAGGACTACTAAAAATTGTATAATAAAGTATTCACGCCTTAGTAGTGAACAGTAAACCGACACATTCTTGGATATATTTTAACTAACCCATGTACTGACCTGTGTGTGCATAAATAATTTACTGCATTGACATGCCCTGGCCACTATGGTAATAGGTGCAATATTTTAACAAAAGGTTGACAAAATGCAGTGCTCACCATCAACTTGAATACACAACACAAACGTTTATCATGATTCTTTCAAAGGACATCCCTAAAAATGCTTAATCGATTTTTTGTAGGGGTGGGGGCGGTATAGTGAAAAGTTAAGAAGCATGCATTTACAGTAGTGTTCCACATTATTCAAGCTGACATGTATTCTCAGTAATAAATCATTTGAAGGTCTCTGAATGATCCTAGCGCAAGAGAAGTATGAGCTTGTTGATCATTTGAGATTGAAATAAAGTCACCAAATAGTTTGCAGATAATGCATTTTACAGCTTGGAAAAATTAAGTTAAAAGAACGCACATAGTCAATACATGAGTTGGGGTTACATTAGGCACTTGAACTTCTTCAATTGATCGCAGATCACCCATGTCCAGTTGTTATTAACTATGGCAGAAATGATACATTTTGACTTAGAATGGTCAAATCATATTCTGGAAAAAAGTCTGTTGTTCATGAAGAATTTATTCTAAAAGGTTAAGAAGGCTGGTTAAAAATCATCAGTTGCCTTTTCTAAGTTACTGCATGTTTTAAGTCATTGACAAAATTTATTTCCCCATGATGGTATTGTTTGCAACTATGCCAGAGAAACTGCAACGCAAATTCTAGCAAACAAAAAACATCCATGATCAAAACCTGTCACTTATGAAACAAGTTAGGCCAAAATTGGGACGTCCAAGATAGGCGTACCAACTTTGCATATTTTTATATCAGTGAATGAAAATGAAAAGTAGCAAGAAGAAAACATCTCTCTCCTGAATTGAACCATAAGTACAAAATAAATGTAAGTAGTTGCTTAAATCAATTCTATACTGGCAACTCTCAAAGAAGAACAAAAAGAAAAACATTCAAACAAACAAACTCATATCTTCATAGTGTAAAAACTCAGATACAATTGTCATGTTTACTTGATTATCTATAGAATATCTAAAGTCCATCTAATGGCTATATAATAAAGCTTCATTTCATACATAAAGTTCAAAAGTAATCGCTTTAATTTCATTTTGAACAACCTTTGGAAGGAAGTAGATTATTAAATCACCTGAACACAAAATGAAAACAAGTCGCAGTTTAATTGGTTAAAATTGGAAGGGCTTTTACCTCATTGCAAAGAAGAAGACACCTGTAAAACTCTACGAAATGACTAAGGGCAGTCATGATGATGATATGATATAGCAATTGATAGAGGCAGCATAGCAAGATGGCCAGGTGAGGTTGGACTATTGTTGACCTTTATACCCTCGCTTTTGCAGTGACTGACACCATTTCAGAGCCATCACGTAGTTAGTATTACTCGCACATAAGTAGGCTGCCAACAGGATGTAGAAAAGAGCCCCAGGAAATCTACATTATACATGAGGCAAAGCATTCCTCAATCACTTGAGTGACTGTCAATACATAACAGGTAAATCTCCCATGACAAGCAGTAGCTTGTTGTAGATGAACACGGATATATACAGTAAACGTATGGCCACAATTCTGTCAAAAACTAGTATGGTTCATTAAGGAATTAAATGAATGAGCTCATAAAACACGTGGAATGGTTCTACAGCCATTCTCAAATAACCTAGATACATTTGGTGAACCTGATCTGAGCTGAATTGAGTTGAGTACAGCTGAATTTGTGTTACAGCATATACTGAGCTCATGTGAGCACAGCTGAACCCAGTGTAATTTTCAGTTAATAGTATATGAACTTGAATGAACAATATACTACTCATTTTATTACCAGGTCTCAATGAGAGGGTACCAAATTAAGAGTGAAATATTCCTATCGTTTTGGACAAAAGTACATAAAAATATATTTTTACTCCTATCCCAGTATTCACCATGCCTTCACGCATGTATTCTTACAAAGTACTTATAATCGCAATGATGTGTAAATATCAGCTAATAACAGTCACGGTAATTACATTCTTGACTGCTGTGCTTTGGTTGGAGTTCAGTCATGCGAACTATGTGTTGTGTGTAAATGTGTCAGCTGCATACCTTATTCCAATCATAAAAAAAATCTAGATATATATGTTCACGGGGGCCTTGTATTCACGAAATGTTCACTTTTTAATGATAAATTTATATTGGCTCTATGTTGTTTAGTGTAATAAGTTGTGAGGGAAACAAAAATTCAAATCGCACAGGGCTTTTAGAATAAAAAAGACCATAAGGCTATTAAAATAATAATAAAAAAACATAGTGGCACTAACAACCAGATATACGAAAATATTACTACATTCCAATAGAGGCACTTTGTATACAAAAAATTCAATTAGGCCTTCGAGGTTAATGTTTATATAGCACACTGGCCCAAATATTAAAGTGTATTACGCAATTTTCATATACTTATTGTATTTGGATAATGTCTATTTCAAATATTCAAAATTAAACCAGTCATAAAAAAAAAAAAATAATTCAGCTGGCAATCTTTCAGACGAAATTGAATGCAACGTCAGAGGAAACATATGTCTGTGTTATTATGAGAATCAGTACCCTGCAAAGGGATATTCTTATGACAAATTAATTTTTGTTTCAGATACATTGATTAACATTTCAACATTTGAACAGGCGACGTCATCAATATAGCCAAGATTAAATGACATTTATTTGATGAAAATAAAAGTCATGTTTCGCGAATTTTTAGATAGATTTACGCTTAAGCTACACCAGACGCAAATCTGCAATTTGAATCAAACAGGCATTACGCAAATGAATCAGCCTTATTTTTGCCAACAAACTGAAGAATTAAGCGCAAACACAAAGTCCATTTATGACATTTAACAAGGGCAAATGGTGAAGCCAAAAATCAACTGCACTCCCCAGATTGCCAATAGTATATGATTTTAAACTACTTATTCACACTTATTCTATTTTCTGTAGTAGTAGCATACATCAGCTATGATTCAAAATCTGCAACTAATATTTTGAAAAATTTATATTACTTTTCGACAATTCTTCATACAATATAAAAACCGAAACAGGTAATAATCTTACCATTTATATTTTTTACTTGAATTCTATTTAATTCTTAATAGTCCAAACATTTGAATGCCCATATGGTTAATTATATGGGTGCATTATTTAGGAGAATGGCCCATGGTGGTATGCAAACATTGTAAGCTAAGGTAATTTATGTTGATAAATGAGGGAGGGCGCACGGCTCAATCAGGAGTTATGTTAAAGTACTTTTCACCAGATGATAATATCCTAGAAAGAAAAAAAAAAAAGAACAAATGGCCGACCGCATAGATATCAGTTAGTTGCCTGGTCAAATAAATAACTCATATTTTACAATATGTGCTTTACCTCCACGTGACACGGTTCGGTGTGAGAGAGTGTCTGTACAAACCTGAATCGTCACAAATACTCTGGGGCATGGATAAAGCAGCCGGCGAGGTGATTCTAAGATAAATTATTATATTTGTAAGCCTTTGTTTTCCAAACAGTATTTTCCCGCAGTGGAGGAATAACATACAGGTTACCATGCTTGATTCGTGTATAATTAAGAAATGAAGATATTGTGGGGCCACATATTATGCTGATTTGTTGTCTACTTTCACTTTTCCCCTAACCTAAGCTGCATCTGAAACGCGACTAGCCATGCAGAATTTATAAGCGTTGTATTTAAACTGTTGCTAACAACATACAAATGATGCATCTATTGCTCACGTTCAGGTTGTGCAAAATTAGTTTAGCCGCGTCATTGCTGTCTATGGTAAGGCTTTTACTTACGACAATAGCTCTTAAATGGTTATAAGCAATAGTTATGCTTGAACCAATGGCCCATATATATCTATCAATAAGTCTGCCATTCTCTGATGATCCTCCAATATTCGAAACTAGTATAGGCAGTACTCCCTGTCGACAATCAGGAAAGTCCAGACATGGAGACTGACCATACGAAAGATAGTAAGATACAAAGACACAAACGGAAAGACGTTCAAATACTTGTATAGATTGTGCTAATAGTAAATCCCATCAATAGTACACAATCCTTGAATGTGCAAAAACGATAGGTACCTGCAAAATAGGGAATATTTCGTAATCACTTGAATTATGAGCGATCCCTTTACATAAAAATCAATGTCGATAAATGCATTCAATCATGTAGGGAGTGTTTCCATTTGAACAACTTTGGCAGAGACCCATCTAAAGTATATCTCAAATAAGCCGTTTGAAATTGGTCTGACCGATGGATTTTGTGAACAATAAAAAAAAATGATAAATTCACTTGCAATCCCTATTAACTCACGTAGGTATTAAGAGGAATGTATGTATTATCCAGTGTGTCAGAATTGAAATTAGACAAGTTAACAAATGATTAGTTACAAAATGTTGGATTCACAGTTATGCCCCCTTGTTAGCAGATTTATTAAACTTTGCACAAAGGAAAAAATCACTATATTTCATCATAATCTGATGGACAGTTCTGGAAAAGATGCATATGGGAGCAAAAATATTAAAATTAAAAGTTTTAAAAAATAAGATGAAAGCACAGTCTGTTGAGCAAGGAAATGACTGGGGCCTCCGAAATGTCCTTATGCTATTACGACGAAATAAATTTAGCCGGGTTTGAGAGTATTTATTTGCCCCCTGAAAAAAAGCAAACAAAGCTAAAATATTAAAATAACCTCAATGCGGTTATTTGTATAAACCTGGTAAAACCACTGAAAGTAACCTGGGCAGGAATATGTGACTTAACAACTGAAGTCACAAAGGTGGGTGCACTTCTTTTGTTACGGTTTAGGGATAAAAGAAAAAAGACTGTCAGCACAACAAAATTACCCTTGCTACTTCACACCTTATGTTTACCTTACAGAACTGGCTGTTTATGAGAACTCACAGGAAATAAATATAATGCGTTACCCTTATAGCCCAGGTCACCCCAGTTTTGAGAGAGAACTGTAATACAAGAACTTTGTTTATTTATTCAAAATAGAATTTTCCCTTTCGAAACTATTAACGGAATTGATACTGTCATCAAGTTATATAGATTCACTTATTTCATTATCTTATCTATTACTAGTTCCCGGAAGTTGTCAGAAAGGTTTACAGGACCGTAGCACATTGTGATCGGCACGTATCACTCATCATCACATGAAACCCTTGATGAGGTAGCAAGCGTTTTCCTTTGTATGTCAGTGCAAACCTGTTGATAATCAGATAGGAGGCCTTTTTTTAACCTTTATTTCGTACAAATGTTGTAGTACTTCCAGTAGTAAAAAAAATCAAAAGAGATAACACTAATCAAAAGTCATTAAAAAAAGAAAAAAGAAAAAGAAAAAAAAAAAAAAACGACTGTTCAAAAGACATCCACAGGTTCAGTTAGTACAAAGGTAATCAACTATATCACAACAATCATTTTTGCTCATACTTGACTGCAAATTCCCATCCCGAATCTCACACACTTCTCTAATCATATTGGCAGCTGAGGTCAAATCGTTGGACTCCTGATGAAAATTACGTAACATAAATAGTAATTCTGGCAATACATAGGAATGGAAATTCTGTTTTGATAGACAATACTTTGATGAAATATAATTCAATGAGTTACATACCGACGATCGCCTGTCTCGGATTACCTGTTTAGCTATGGAGCATACTATTGTGTTTCTGCTATGGTATAAACTGTAGAAAAAAAAAAAGGAATGGAAAACGCATGTGCAGTTGTACTTCAACATAATGATCGTCACATATTAGGTGAAGAAGTTTATTATGACAGCGGTGCGATAGTTTCCATAAAACCCTGATGGCCTTATGCCAGGCAGTGTAAAAAAGCTCAACCTCTTCACCGGGGAAATCCCATAACTGAGAGCCGAAAAGTGACACACAATAGCTTTAGAACTGCTGATACTTTGTCATTGAATAAATATATTTGAACTGGGACATGAGTATGTTTATTTTGTTATTGAAAGTCCTTATATAATTTCGAATATTTTCTTCAGGAACATGCCTACCAATTATGCTGCCTAGATGTTCGTAGGAATTGACTTGTTAAATATTTTCTCCATTGAATTGAATAGAAGATTGGCTTCGTGATGTGTTATCAGAATTGAAAAATGTTGATTTAGACTTATCAGGATTAAAAACATCTTATATTCCTCGGAATATAATGTGCAGATGCTAAGTAATTTAGACATGGATGTTAGGGGCAAGTAAAGCGATATGATCAGCACATGCAACAGCTCCGGCAAAGATATTTCCAATATGACAACCAAAACCTGAATCTTTCAATATCGTCAACAGTTCGTCAATATAGACTCCAAGAAGTATCGGGGAAAGCACTCCACCCTGCTTTACACCATTGGAGCAACTGAAAGATCTGGATTCTACATTTCCCCATTTGACTTTGAAATTTTAATTCATGTACATATTCAATAGTAACCTGATTACAATGGGATTGAGTCCTTTGTGTATCAAGAGAGAAAATAGTTTCACATATTCGACTCTGTCGAAAGCTTTACTAGCGTCGAGGAATACTACATGATTATTCGACCCATGCTTCAAGTAATAGTTAATACATTCAGATCCTACGAAAGTACACTGAGTTGTGGAACTGCCTGGTTTGAAACCAAACTGCAAATTAGACGAATCAAGAGAGCTTCGATTATCATTTAAGATAACTCAGTCTAAAACCTTTCTCATCACGCTCCCAAGTGCAATTCTTCTATAATTTTCAGAGTCATTTAAACTGTTCCTTTTGTTTTTAGGGATAGGGTAAACAGATACATTTAATAGGCCACTCGGAGCATAGCCGTGAGTAATCATAGCGCTGAACAATAAGGATATGTGAACATACAGATTGTCACTTACATGTATAATGTGGTCGGAGTAGTGTCCGCTTTAATCGTCATGTTTGCCATATTTCAACGTCTTCACTGTACATTTTAATTTTTCTACAGATACGAGTCTATCAATGATTGAGTCGTTGTGAGATTGAATGAGATTGTCCAATTCTAATTTCAGTTTTTTTTTTTCCATTTGACTTTTTTCATATGATACCGAATTGTATAAACTATCAAACTTGTCCATAAATAAATCAGCTATCTTTTTACCATTAGACTCATCATCAATAATGCCGGACATACCTTGTTTACTTTTCCGAACTTTCTGTTTTTTTTTTTTTTTTTCCAAAATTCACCGATGTCGATTTAGCTAGAGATTCTGCGAGATACTGAGCACGCAACTTTTCTCTGTTGGTTTTGACATAGCATATTGCTTGATGATATCTCGCACATGTTGTTCGTCGACTTTCAGCTATGATTCAGTCTCGCGGGCGATTGTTTGATTTCCATAAGAACTGCCAAAGGAGGGTTTGTTGTTTTAATCAGTCCACATGTTCGTTCCATCCAGGAATAACCTTAACTTTATGGGCAGAAGAATGCGGAATGTGTTTGAGCCCTGCCTCGATACATGCTTTAACAATGTTGTTATGATATGCCTGAATGTTTTGTTCATCACAAAAGACATTACAGCAGTGATCAACCTCCCATGGTACATGGATGTCATTTAAAGCATTACTCAGCGAACTTTTGTAAGCATCAATACTTTCCTCCGATGCAAACTGCCAGGACGGACGTGAAATACACACATCCGATTTCTCGGTGTAATATGAAGCAGCAACCTCCAAAGAAAGCTTCACGGCTGAGTGATCGGACATGTTTAAGCTATCGTGTAATACGTTATAGTCTGTAAAGTGATTATGCAGGCTGTCTGTTAATAAACTATGGTCAATTGTCCGTCACCGCTGGCTTTACTTTCATAGGTGAAGTCAATGTTATAAAGTTCATGAAATAAGGGACATTTAAGTTCCTTACTTTGCATAAAAGCCATCAGTGTTCTTGTGTTGAAAGATCTTAGCTTCGAGAAATCTGTGTTAAAGTCACCGCCAAGTATAACATTGTCGGTGATAGTTTCTTCACATTTAGCAGATATTTCTTCCGATATATTTTGAAATTCTTCAGTGGTTGATGAGCTGTCACAAGGCATGTATACATTAGCAATCAGTCATGTTATGTTATTCAATTTATTTGGCAATGCGCACACCCGTTACGATGTAAATTGAATGGGGGCACAGATACAGTTCCAAGTTTCGTTTCCACAGGATGGCACAGCCACCTTATGGTCTGCCTTGTAGCAAGTCATGATTTTGCATACCCGACACTAGGTGCACATAACAGTTAGAAACTTCCGTTTCAAGCACTTTATTTTGATTATTTAACAACCAGTATTCTTGCAGTAATAGAATGTCATTATTATTGGCTAACGTTCTTTCATAGTCAAGTCTATTTGTTACATATGTCGACACATTTGAACGAAGTGTGGTTTTTATCATGTCTATGGAAAATGTTCTTGAAAGGAAATTCCCTGCAACTTGTTTAACTGTTTAACGATATATCTGGATGAAAGTCAACGTGCGCTGAATTCACATAATGGCACTAAAATATATTATTCGGAAACAGCATTTCCGCTCAAGCACCAACAGGCCTACATCTGGTGAGACCACAAAAATGCTTTAGGTCGACAACTTTCCTAGGAGCAACCTGGACGCTTGGCACTAAAGTACTTATGAGGAAAAGTCTTGACTCAGTTAAACTTTGACACTTATAGAGTTAGAGTAAAGCAGATTGCATGATCCACCAGTACACTGGCCCTAAGTTTCCGAGTGACAAACAGGCTCATTTATTGATCCGTATATTCATCAATGTGTCATAAAATAAAGCAAGGAAATGATACTAAGGCCACGTGAAAAAGCAAACATTGTTACTGGTGTGTGTCTACAAGTGCCGTTGATCAGACAAATGGGGCGTGACAGCTTGCACAGAAATAGGTAAACACATATCATAGGTACATACCTACAAAGTTTGACACAAATATGACCAAAATGATTAGCATTACAAAGAAATTCCCAAGTAAAACTTTCCCATTAAAGACTTCAAAATACCCCCTACCCCCCCCCCCCCCCAAAAAAAGAAATAATAATAGAAAATACATATATATGTATATAACCTGGAACGTGACCATTTGAAAAAAAATGGTAGAAACCCACCCTAGGTACATTGCCGCCAGGTCAATCTGACTGGCAGTTTCTTCGGAGAGGTGCAAAATACTTCAAACTTTATGTATGTTGCACTGTGAACACATAAATGTGGTCAAGTGTGACACTAACGTATTCAACTCAAAATGTTCTCAAGTTATCAAATGAACAGTAAATTTCATGTCAGTTGTCCTTTGACAATCGGAATGAGGTCAAGGTCCAAAAATCACGGGAGCATGACCACTTACACAAAATAAACACGACACTAGGAGTGTTCCTGTATGATATGACAGCAGTGTGTTGGGCCGTGACGTCGAAAAAGATATTTTAAAGACTTGCAACAAAACAGAACAATCAATTCATAAAAACTCCAAAAAATCACTGGAGCACGAACATTTGAACAAACGTACTAAAAACCTACCCAGGTTACAGAACAACTTCGTTTAAAGTCAATCTATTTGACGGTTTTGGAGATAAAGTGGACAATCTGAAGTAGCATCATAATGCCCCTCAACTTGCACAGTAATCAATAGGAAAGGTGAATTTACCCATAAATACACAAATTAAATAAAATCGTTAAAAATTACAAATGTGCAGCAGCACATTTAGTGACCATCTTTGTTTTACCTTTCACAAGAAACATAACTACCAAGTTTCAGAATAGTCTAAACTATGGTTCTGGAAACGGAGTCTAAAATAGCAAGAACACACCAAAAATCATGAAAAAAAAATGGAAAAAAACGCAGCACCACTTGGTGAACAAATTCAGAAATACGAGTCTTTAAGAGTGTCCCTGTGTAATATCAAGGCAATCCGATGAGCCGTTTTCGAGATTTTTTCTTTTCGTTTTTTTTTTTTTTTTTTTTTTTAATTTGCCCTCGCCCCCCCCCCCCCCCCCCCTCCTGAAAAAAAATCACTGGAGCATGTGCATTTGTACAAACCTGGTAGAGACCTGCCCAAAGGTAAATGCCAGCAAGTTTCAAGTCAATCTGGTTGACGGTTTCGGAGAAGTTGAAAATATGAATTAGCATTAAAATGCCCACTGACCTACATAGTAAACAATATGGACAGGCGCGTTAACCGATAAAATAGGGGAAAAATAGAAACTAATTGCACCGCTACGTGTTGTGTAAATAAGGAACTCAGATTCCTTACGAGTGTTCATGTATGGCATCAAAGTGATTTTGTGAGTGGTTTCGGAGAATAATTTTTTAAGGTCTCTCCCCCCAAAGTCATAATAAATACAAAAATTACTGGAGTGTGACCATTTGAACAAATTTGATCTTACCAACCCAAGGCACACCCCCACCAAGTTTAAAGTGAATCTGGGCAAACGGGTGTTGAGGAGAAGTCAAAAGGGAATTTTGGATGGACAACAGACCTTCACAAAAGCTCAGCTCACTGACACAAGCTAAAAAGGAACGTTAAATCCTACACTGTTGAAACTTTGATAGATGCTTTAAATTGTCTTTTGGATTATAGTTTTTTTCAATGCGGACAACAAATAAAAGGCATTCAAATCAGTAGCAACTGCTCCCTACTACTTTCTCATTTATATTTAAACTGGCTTGAATTTAGGTACGTGTTCAAATTGATGGAAAAGGACTTTCAGATGGCTACAAGTATGGAGGGTATATTGGTGACATTGCTTGTGTAAAAACACACAAATTGTGCAAACGTTTACTGCATTTGCCAAAGAAAATTAGCCAAAACAATTCCTGTGGAAGGTAACAATCTCAGATGTACTACTGGACTTATATTCGGGTTGCTAATGAGAGGCTTTGCATTAAAGTCTGTCACAAAATTGATGAATGTAATTTTGAAGTAGTGAATTATCCTCTCACTTACAGTGATGTTTCAGAAGATGTTGGACATAATGCATTTTGTGACACAAATTTTGAGATTTGGGCGCAGTTGTTCAACACCTCAGGACTTTGCATCTAGAACCAAATTTATTTACAACAAACTGGAGCCAAATATGCACTTTCGATCAAAGTATTTCTACAAATTGTGGTCGCAAATATCCAGAAATTGTTAGAAAGTTTAGCTTCAATAATATGAGAGATTTTAGACAGACCTGCCTGTTTTGCTACTTAAGTTTTTTTCTTTTTGTATCATTCTTTTGAGATATTCACCTTTTAGGCATATTAAGTTAGCATATTTTCTATCAGGTTATTCCCCTAGAGGCTATCGATAGCGAACGGCGGCCAATGACAATTATAAGCTTATCTGGTTGTACTTAGCATCTGCTTTTGAAAATATAGTAATGTATCCTGAGTTTGACTTAAATGGTAATGACTTTCATTCTTTTCTTTTATGCTTTAGTAGACATTTACCCAATGCAAATTTACTCACATTTGACAATATTTTCTTAAGTGTTACAAAATGGACCTATTATGTTAAGCATTAACGCGCGTTTGACAGAGAAATAGAGTTTTAGTATTTGGAGACTTTGAAAGCCAGGCGTAGGTGTCATCATGGGGTTTGTTCTGCACTTCTTGTGCAGGTTATTCATTGTTGGAGTTCTTTTCTGGATTTCCCTCGTTTGTAAATGTGGTATAGCTGTGACTGTTTCTTATATAATCACTGGAATTGAATATAATGCCCCAGTTTGGTTCTAATTAAGTTATACGCTGGCAGGTCGTTCAACTATGGTCAGGTAGAAAGGGTATATACTGACTCAGGGGGGATTCAAAGTATTCTTATCTGAACTGCTACTATACAAATTTAGCAATTTTGTTTGGATTGAGAGGAATTCTGATTGAAGGTATGCATTTATAAGCAAAGCTTCACTTGTTTGGGTAATGCATACTAAGACATGGTCATATATTGTTTCATTGCGATGTGGGTTGTATTTGCTGAATATTTAGCTTAGACAAGGGATAGCAACTCAGAGACATGTACGGGTGCAGTCTCCAAATCATATTCTGAGTAGTTAGTCGGTGAAGACCCCTGATTTACATATTTATTTGGGCTAATGCAGCTTAGGTGTCAAAATTTTGCAGAAGAACGTGTGCAATATGGACAGTAGTGCTTTCATATTTATGTAAGTTAGACAGTGACAAGTGAGCTTGTTTAATGTAAAGAGTCCAGACTGCGAACTAGGGTAATGACTACCAGGAAGCGGTTCGGGACCAAAAGACACAAATAGCACAAAAGCTTTACAGGGAAGCAGGTGAGTCTAGCATAAACAAATACGGGGTCATCACATGCAAACATGCAACAAATTATGATGCAAATGGTTGGAACGGCTTTTTGATGTAGCTTCCAGATACAAACAGCTTAAGAGGCATGCTTGCTTTTCCTGATTACGGGGCCATGGGACTGCAAAGAATTTGTCTTTTGTGCTTAAGCATTGGAGATTGTAAGATTAAAGGTAAATTTATGATGCTATTGAAACATTATTATTCAAAATTGCTTCGCTAATGCATGGAGCAAACATGAGTCTAAAAGACAGCATTATCTGAATCTGAACATTCCCAACCCAATATAGTAGTCGCAAAAATACATTGCCCAGGTAACAGGGTAAAAATCCCTTCAGGCACCTGCACGTTGATTCAAAGGATGACCTTATGCACCAAGTGGTCCCCACTCCTGTAGGGTACATTGACCAGAGGCTACCCTTCCTACTGGGCTACTTTTAGGCCACACCATGACAGGCACTGTAGCAAAAGTTATTAAGACACAGCAATCGGACTTCGGTGTTTGTTTATACCGAGGATTAATGAAGTGTTAGCTTTGAGTAGTTTGGAAAACCCATTCTCTACTTGAATTGGATTCAGGCTGTGTTTGGTAAAATGTAGTTAATATTATAGTGGCTGTTTCTGGTATACCATAAAACCTGTCTTATTATTTATCAAATTGACACCCCGTATGGAGGAAAAAAATGGCACAAGAGAGAAGGTAAATTATTCAGTTATTTCAATTAGATTTGTAGAGCAGGGTCACCCGTTTTATTGTATTGAAGGTCAAAGGCTTCATCCAGTGTATACAAGGTCTTCGCATGGTTAATCAATTCACTCGCAGTGGAGTCAATATTCCTCAGGAAATATGTTTGTGACTGTTGTTCTTCATTTATATTCAAATTGATTTGAACCATTAGGATTAGGCTTCACTTTTCTTTGGTAGGTAAGCACGATCTTCCCATACATTGTACCATTGTGTTGTATTGTGGATTTCCCATCATGTTGTCAGTTTCTTTTTCCTGAATGTAAGCACTGAAAAAAGTTGTGTAAATCAGATGAAGAGAGTACAGAATCCTGCCACGTTCGTTACACAGTTAGACTCATTGCAAAATCAAACAGGCGTAATCATTTTAAAAAGCAACACAAAAGACCCACGGATGAAATTGAGTACTGTACGGCCTATTCTTATAGCACAGATACATAAAAATGATATTTGCAACTTCAGTGCGTCTCCAATAATCCACTCATATGTTTGATTATTATCGGGCAGTTGACAAAATAAAAGATAAATGAAGGTATGAACACCATAATGCATAAACTAAACTGAAGGAATAATGTTAAACTTACACATCCATAGATATGCCTAAAGTGTTTACTTCCACTTCAGGTGAATATGAAGTTTTGATGTAACCTGTCATGATACGGCCCCATCCCACCGCCCAAAAATGTTAATTGAGATGACATGTTAGATTATTCATGAAAAATTTGCAAAATGATTTCGTTACAGATGACCACTATTTCCAGGTCTCTAACCAGAAACTGCAACTGCTTTCAAACTCATGTGCCGGCCATCTTAGAGTAAATTGATTTTAGGTTGCTGCAAAATGAAGGATTTACTATGCCGCTAAAAGAAAAACCAATGGAACTCTAAGCTGTCAAGGCACTGCTGCGTAGGCACATACTAACATCTGACGTTACAGATAAATCTTTTTCCATGGTATTTTGATGAATACTTTCCCTACAGTCGAGCTAGGTACTGACTTAAGACGCTTATGCAAAAATATTAAAATGCAGACTATAGATAGATAGATAGATAGATAGATAGATAGATAGATAGATAGATAGATAGATAGATAGATAGATAGATAGATAGATAGATAGATAGATAGATAGATAGATAGAGTGACCGTTTGAAAATCTTTATTCACAGGTATTGCGACATCTTCACACAAGAGAAGGAATTATTTGGACGATCCCCGGCCAAAACGAGTTATCTATTACTACTTACCAAGAGTTTACAAACCTGATGTTATAGAGAAAGGTATTAACGAACAAGAAAATATAAATTGCACAATTTTTGAGAGATTTGAAATTCCCACCATTCATTGCCAGACATCTATAAAACACAAGTAGGCTGAGTGAATTCATGACGAGGTTTTAAAACCACACTTCTTACATGTCATCAGTCACACACACATGTCTGTATATATATATATATATATATATATATATATTATATATATATATATATATATATATATATATATGTATATATATATATATATGTATATATATATATATATATATATATATATATATATATATATATATATATATATATATATATGTGTGTGTGTGTGTGTGTGCGTGTAGGCGCACAATGATATTGGCTTCATCCAAAAATATCGCGGGAACGATCAAAAATGTTATTTAGTCAGTTTTGAGGTAATTAAACTATGAGGTAATGTCCAAACAAAAAGAAACGTTCATGAGAGAGTATTTTGTAGATGGCCTTTCATAAAAAAAATAAATAATGTGGTGTCTAAATTTATTTTATACAAAATGAAATGTACAGGAGAAAGGGTGTGCGGTGAGAACTATATATAGGCAACAATGAATGCGACGCCCAGTCTTGGTTAATTGAAATATTATCACACGAACAACTAAGAATTATATCAGATTCTTGCGCCATTTTCGCTTCGAATGGAACATTCAATTGGCGAGAACCAAATATTCAATATGATATGAAGTACAGTGAAAGTGAATCAGATTTTCAAGGTTGAAAAGTCTGTCAGAATGATGGAAATATTTCATTTCATCTATTTTACAAAGACACAGATACTCATCATTATACACAGTTCAATTCCTGTCGCCCCAATCACTATGGCAAATGCTCCATACAATGAAGCAGGAAAGATTTTTTCAATAGTAGAAGATACCAATTAAAAGTGACATGTCTGGATGAACTGTGACAATTTATGAAAGCCAGGGGATACCCCAACCACACGTTTTAAGTGAAAAGCAGTATAAATCTCACAAGCCAGTGATAATACCACAAAAAGCGGAAACGCTGATTTTTTTTGAAAATGAACCTACGCTTTGAGACATAATTTAAAATTGATATTTCAATAACAGATTTCCAAACGCATGCACCTTTATGTCACTTTAGACCCATGACTTAATCTGTGGGTAATTAGCTAACCACTGGCTATAACGGCTACATACATTCCAATGTCACCTGTGACAAGAGACTAGCACAACTACCTTTATTTCTGCGTTGTATCGATAGTGTACACCGCTATGACAAAACTATTTTTGTATCCTGTATTGTGTAGAATATAAGGCTCAAAATGTCCCATTTATTATCTATTACAGCACATATTTTTATATTTTATTCGATCAGTCGCTGACTCGAGTGCCATAGTACTTTGCGTGGGTGCAGACGATGCATTGTGACTTGGAATAGGAGCCTCTTATCCAATACTCAAATATGTTTTTTACTGCACAAAAAGTTGATATGATGTTGCGTATTTACTCTGTAAACAACTCTGGGTGTCTTTTTGTGTTGCCATGACATAAATTACCCACAAGGAGGGCAAAAACGTAGCTCACATAAAACTGATTGTTTTAAACGTGGTATGCAATGCTTCTGCCAGAATAACCCGCTCACAACCCAGAAACCAAGCAATCTATGTCTTCAAAAGGCCAAACATTTTCCAGCATGCCATTTTCAATCAACCAATCGGAATTTTAAAGCTAAAAATGTGTTTAACGGTGGAGATATGTGCGGTCAGTCACTCTTTCAATCAAACTTTTATTCAGGTAAATTGCATTAAAGGAGGGTAAATAAGTACACATGCTTGTTATGCTAAATAATCGGTGTGTGCAGAAAATTTCCACGAAAGTCGCTGAAGTTAGGGTGCGGCTTCTAATAGGGTTTTTCGTGAATTGGAAATGGCAAAAAATCAAAGACAGCTGTATTACCCGAGGCGAAGTGGGATATGTCCGGCTCAGTTTTACCATAGTTTTGCCAGGTGACCTGCATCAATGCATTTACATAATATTGGGTCTGTCACAAACATATCCTAAGACATGCAGGTGCCAACGCTATTCACTTGTCGCCACGTGTTTGGTCAAAACTTCATAGAGTTCATTTGCACTGTGTTATGGTGCAGGTGAGATGACTGATACCTTTGTTCCTGGAAAAATTAAACTATCAATGTCCTGCAAATGGTTCCTTAGAGATCACAGTATGCAGCTGTAACATTGATAGGAAGACACTATCGGCTGATTATCCCTCTTTGTGAGAGATGCTGCTTATCAGTTCACTTTTGGTCACAGAAGCATGGAACACATCGTCGTCGTTATGGGATACTCTCACTGCATCTGGCACGGTCTACAGGATACAAATGTTACAGATAGCCAAAAAACGGGACACCACCTCAGAGGTTACTATTTATTTAGTAGATATGGCTGGGCTACAACATTTATTGTGACCAAAGACACTAGTACCAAATAGTATTCTGAGACCATTAAGTGACAATATTGTACTTTCAGCTACACTCAGAGTCGAAAACCACCCAAATTTTCTGATACAGCAGCAGAACTGGAATATCCAGTAAGCAATACATTATTCATTTTATATCTTATGGTGATAGAATTATCATATTGGCAACATAAAGAAATAACTGTCAAGCAAAATAGAAACAGAAGACAGTTTTTAACAATGCCAGAGAAAATCCGAGAGATATAGTTCATAAGAATATAGTTACCCACAATAATTAAGTTCAACCATCAATAAGCGCAATGTTACATGCAGCGAAGGACAGTGTTTAAAAATTACCAGAAACAGCAACATGCATTGTCCAATACCAATGTAAAGAAATAAATGGCACTCTTCGCCTGGATGAGGCAGTCACCTATTAAAACATCTGGGGGCTTAAATGTTCGCCACTAACTAAATGCTTTATTTAAAAAAAAAGAAAACATACGGACATGGCACGTAAAACCAAAACGTTATCACTTGCACAAAAGAGGAAATGTGGACATGGTAACCTGCTATTTTTCATTTTTCCTCACCTGTCACTCACCGAAAGTTAACAGCAATAGAAGAAAAAAAGCCTAAATCATTTTTTGTGGTAATTATGAATCACAAGAGTTATACAAAACCCTTTACTTCTATTTTAACGATGGGTCGGAGACGACAGTCCACAACATAACATAGCCAATGACATATTTATCAAATATAGTTCAGAGACGCATGACCAACATTCAAAAATTTCATCCCAGCAAACAGGGCAAAGTTTAATAAGAACATCCATTATCTAAAGACGTCAGCCATGGAACAAGTGAAGTCAGAGTCCCGAAGTCCAAGGCAGACATGCATATAACTTAGTGTCAAATGCTTATTCCAGTGAATTAATATGAAATGCAGTATGAAGAAAACATCTCTCTCTTGACCTGAGGCAAGTACCAACTAAAGTGCGTAGTGGGAATCGATTTAATGCTAACCGTCAACTTAAAAATATATCTTGCCTCAAACATGCTTTGTATGAAATGTCAGCTACACTTGTTCGATAAACATATTTCACATCATTTAAATAACACCTGATGTCCACCTGATGCAAACATAAATATTTTTATTTTTTATGAGCAAACGTCAAACACAACATATTTATCTTCATTTATGACTATCCCTGTTTTAAACAATTTTGAATTAGGAGTGAATGACACGAGAAAAAAATGTCCAAATCAGTGTATACTATATCAATGGTAAGTAACCCTGATACTAAAACACTATAAGCTGTCCCATATGGAATATCAATATACATGTAAGTGCAATGCACTGTGTTAAATTCTAAAAAATCGCATATGTCATTCAATTTAAGGTAGCAACGGGCTTCAGCTATAACAGGATAATCATAGCCCAACACTAGACCACTGATTTCGATGTTCATAAAGCTGGGCACTATACCTTTCCTGTCAGAAAACAGATCCCAAGAAATGCAAAATGTATGTGATAAAAAGGGACAAAATTTTAACATGTTTTAGCTGGCTCGAGTACTTCAATGGCTGTTGAGAAACGTATGCAACATAATCCACCGAGTTTGGATAGCAGTCACCTGTTTGCCAAAACCAAATGAGGGAGCACTGACAGGCAACCAACTGTTAACTTTCAGGTGTGGTGTTAGTAATCCTTCTGTAAATTTCTTGGCAACATTAGAAGCACTGCTTAATTGGTGTATTGTAATGACCAGGCGTCCAGAAGATAACGCAGTCCATGGGCCCATTTCCCTATTCTGTTACTGCAATTATAATTGGGGGAAATGGACAACAATAGGTGCTAATTGTCAAAATGACCCCGATGGCCACCCTGGCACTCACAAAGTAAATGATGGTAGTTTCAACATGGAGAAGAAAAGTAGCTTTTTCCCAGTCTGAATTCCACCAATGCAGTTACCTACATTCAGAATCATGGGATTGTAAACATGCTTTAGCCAAATTAGTTTTGTCTCATCTTGACCAATCCATGACTGACTTGCTTTACTGTTTGGTGGCAAAGTTAGCACACGGATATAGAATTCCAACTGCATTACTGCACTACATGTCAAGATAGATATTATGCAGACTGCAAAAGTAGAATTTTAGTTCAGCGTGAATAATTAGGGCTGTCTTAAAATTTTGAACAATTTGAAATGTCTAGCTTTTGTTTTTATTACTTTGAAGCGTGCTGTAGCTGTGATTGTCTCCAGGGTCTTCTGAAAATAGACAGGTGACCGACAACACGCATCAAGTGTGAGTGTACGTGAAATGGATGGGATGTGACGCTTGCCTTTGCTTTTTCCTGGTATGTCCTGAAATGTGTGTACCGTCTTCCGATTATGAAATGCAAATGTGGTGAACAGCAGCATCAAACTATAAACCTAGAAGTATATTTGTATGAATCATGCATCTCATTGCAATTGTATCGTCCGTGGCTTATGCTGGGAAGGCTGCTAGATTCCAAATGCATGGACTTGTCTACTTCTTATGAGGATGAATGAAGAGAACACTGAGCCAAAACGACTCAAAACAGGGTCGGGGATTTGAATCTTTGACCATTAGTAAGATATGAAAATCACATTCCTGCTGCTTTTGTAAATTCCTTTGGATTACTTTGAAACCCAAGAAATGCATTATAATTTGTATAGTCCTGTTTGCCACGAGGAAGGACCAAATCTGTGGAGAAATTAGTGAAATGAGCTTTGCGCATAAATAACACTCACATCCTGATATCCCTGCATCCAAGCCAAAACCAGAAAGAATAATTAACACTCACAACCTGATATCCCTGCATCCAAGCCAAAACCAGAAAGAATTATCTCCGCCGTAATCGCTTGTTCCTATTTTTGATTGAATGGTTGATTGTCTTGCCTGCAAAACAGACTCACTTTACTTTATTGTTAAACGGCGATTACAGTGCGTGTAGCACTATCAGAACTACGTACATGTAAGAAAACCCAGTTCGTCTTGGCAGGTAACAAACTTGTATCCATGTGTTCAAACTGTAACATCATTGTCTTGGTCACATATATTAGTATCTGGTCAAATAATGCTGTGGTAAAAAAAAAAAACCATGTTATCCACATGAAAAATTACACAGTCTTATCAATGATACAACGTAAAACTAATGGATTCTCAACAAATGTGAGGGACTCCGTCTTATATTCTTCTATTGTTTTTAACTCTGGTGCATGCTAGATGTGTTGTTTGGTTTCGCAGTAATAGGAATTCTGCCTCCGTTGTCATTTGATATGGAACGGGTCGAGAGAATGGCATCAAACTCAAGGTGCAACTTGCCTAGCATGGCATATGGTAAAGTTTAATTGTTGAAAATAAAAATAAAGGAAACGATCTTTAGCACACACACACACACACACACACACACACACACACACACACACACACACACACCTAGAAGTATATATGTATGAATCATGCATCTCATTGCAATGATATCGTCTGTGGCTTAAGTGGGTAAGGCTGCCATATTTCAAATTCACGGACTTGTCCACTTCTTATGTCGATGTATCGAAGTACACTTAGCCTAAAAGACTCAAAAGAGGGGGTGGGGATTTAAATATTTGATCATCAGAAAGATATGAAAATGGCATTACTGTTGCTTTTTTAAATGACTGTACAGTAGCTGTGCAAATTGTTTTTTATTGTTTATTAATTTTTGTTTGGGGGGGGGGGGGGGCGAGTGGTCATGCAAAATATGTCTACAAGTGGTCTTTTGCGTTACTACCGCATCCAAGTCATAAAGTTTAAACTTTATGGCGCGATCAGTTGATTGCAGAACAAGGCACTAGGTTGTCATCGTGCTTAAAGCCCGCACATTCAGCACGATTACTCAATAATACCTGGTCACAACTAGATTAACACAATTTCCATAGTTATCTATTATATCACAGTTCTTCTTGAAAATCATCATTTAGATTGTTCTGAAACTTGGTGGAAATGCAGCTTGTAGAAGGTACCTTTTCTCTTATATGTTTTTCTTTGATACAGTTGGTGTGTTAGTGCTAATGCTGATGTTTTCTCCAAAAAGGTCAATAAGATTGCTCAGGAACTTGGTGTAAAGGTAGCATATGGTAGGAATAAATGCGCTCTCATTGGTTCAGCTCTACGTCTATAAGGATTGCAATGTTAATTCACATTTTCTGATGTCTTGTCCAAACTAGTCAGCCACACACATTTCAAATATGGTTCGTATGTACATTGGGTGAGTCTTTTCGACTGAGCACATTTAAACGGCCAGGCACTTGTTGTTGTTGTTGTTGTTGTTGTTGTTGTTGTTGTTGTTGTTGTTGTTGTTGTTCTTCTTCTTCTTCTTCTTCTTTTTCTTCTTCTTCTTCTTCTTCTTCTTCTTCTTCTTCTCCTTCTTTTTCTCTTGTGGCACTGGGATTTTATTTCGTTTGAAAACAAATTTTTGTTTTATATTTTGACTTAATTTAATATCTTCATTTCATTCAGATCAAAAGACCGACACTTTACATTTGTTCAAACAAAAGCTTAGACAATTTTCGGCCTTCTAAATCAGTACTCCAACATGGTAATAATAGGCCCACTTTACGAACTAAAAACGTTTTAAGGAAGGTTAGTGATGGTGTCATTTGTTTTTCAAAACAAAATACTTGTGAGAAAAAAGTGCAAGAAAATATCCACAAATCATGGACAGTTTTATGACTGAATTTTTTAAAAGGAGATGTTTAAATTTTCCACTTCTGGTATACTAAATTATGTCATTTACGTTTAATCTAGGAACTACACATACATTCAATGCAAAGCGTTGGCTGAAGGGTCTACCAAGCCCTAATGACCATGTACTTAGGCTGCAATTTGCTCAAATTAGGTCATAGTGGTACCCAAATCTAATTGGTTCATCTTGCGAGGTAAAATAAGCATATTGTCAAATTTGAGTAATAGACATATAGGCATTTCTGTAGATATCGTTTGGTAACGAGAATGTGCACATCCTGACAGACGGAAATACAGCTGAACATACAGACAAATATGCCGAAAACATAAAGGGTCCCCCTTTTGGTAGATGGGCCCCTGTAGTGTACGTTTCCGTCGTTCTGTCAATATACATGAACTTAATCCATGTAATATAATACACTATGCCTATAAAGTAGAACCTTGTGTGCATTGTTCTGATTTTATCTGTTGCCTGAAATAGCTACAGACTGAAGCAGGAGCCACCATCTGACTGCAGCAAAATATTAGTGTGTAAATTTTGTTGCCGCTTCAACATTATTGTTCATGACAAAAATTGGCGTGCACATATGGTGGTATTGGGTCCTTGCTCAAAACTTAAGTCAGTGAGTTATGTATTGATGTTTATTCCATCAAAAATGCTTCTAATTGTTGCTTAAGAAAATACCAACAAGTGTATAAAAAGATAGAATGCAAGTTCCCGAATTTCATCATGGAAACCAAACGATCAGAGTACATCTCCTACATTTTTATGGACTACCCCTGGTATTACTAATGGCTCCCCAGATCCCACAGGTCGCGCACAGACAAAAAAATGAACTGTGCATTTTTATTAAAGAAAAATATCCGGAATTTTGATAATCTATTACAGGTATACAGAAAAATATATTTACAACAATGTGGGCTCAGGTAATAATAATGATTTTTTTCTTAATCCGTACATGTCTTACTCAGGTTTATGTCTGGGAAATAAAAGTTTTCAGATGATCCAAAATTCGAAAAAAAAAGATATTTTCCATCCATTTGAACTATAATAATTTCTAATTTATGTTCAAATACAATGAAATACAACCGTGCATGCTTCATTACTGACTTTTGATTCAAAAGGCAAACCGATGGCACTAGTTTTCGATATGATAATCAGCACGATGTCACCTTCAATATACGAATATTTCTTCCTAGAATCTTAACAACAGAATATAAAGAGTATTAGGCTTAGTTCTATGTTGGTTTGGGCGCGATGATTCAATAGACAATTTTACGTGTGTCCATCAGAAGGCATCAATGCTAATCAATTGTATATACTAAGATTAGTGAGCGTTTTAATCATAATCTTATTTATCATAGTTTAGGGATAACAAGGTCACCATTTAATTTCAATTCGAATACATCATTAATTATAATGTGATTTGGACAAAAGTTTTATAACTTTAATTCTTGATGACTAAGGACTATGCTTGTTGAGGGTCAAATGAAATTCTTGTTTTCTATGCCAGGATATGGTAGAGAGTTTTTAAGAAATTTTACAGGTTCAGATCTTCCCAAACATATCTTCCCCAAAGGAAAAATTAACCAAGGAGGCAAGTTTTAGCTTTCCACCCAATTCACCATGTATATAATCTGGCCTGGTACATTTGGCGTCAGTCTACATGTTTTGTCATCAAAATGTTTTACAGAATTTTTCTGAAAACTACATTTGATGTTAACACAAAATGTACAGGTTAACATTTTGCGTATAGTTTATATTACGGGGTTTCAACCCTGATTATGGATCAGTATCCTTATTTTTGCGTGAACACAAAATATAAATGTTTACTTGTTACATTGTTCATATTTTGCGGCGGCTTCACACACTGTGTCATCAACTAGGCAGCTCCTAAAAATCAAGAAATACACGAGACAGATGGCAGAAAACGAGAGAGAGAGAGAGAGAGAGAGAGAGAGAGAGAGAGAGAGAGAGAGAGAGAGAGAGAGAGAGAGAGAGAGAGAGAGAGAGAGAGAGAGAGAGAGAGAGAGAGAGTGAGAGAGAGAGAGAGAGAGAGAGAGAGGAGAGAGAGAGAGAGAGAGAGAGAGAGAGTTTAATCATTTCGGTGGTTTGCTTAAATGGCTCTTGTCATCTATGGTGTGGCCCTGTTAAATAATAAGACATTACAAAGATGGACATTAGTACGATGGAGAATGTTTGGTGATCATATTGTGAGCGATCCCTTCGTTAGGGTCATGTGATCAGTATAAGTTTCTTCATCAAGTGGAACTGATAAAGTAGTGTCATGTATGCTAGTCACGTCGCGGGAGTAGAGTGCAATTTTTATCTGTGCACCAAAAGGAAGAACAGTTGTGTCTTCAATGTTGTCCATCAGAACATTTGTTCCAGAACACCATATAAAAAGACTAGCTCGTCATGTAAAAGCCAAATCACCTCAATTAAACATTGACAGGTGCTTATTTTCACTTTTTTTCTCCCGAAATGATGTGATGATGATGATGATGATAATCTCTCTCATCATAATAGGGGATAATCATCATCATCATCATCATCATCATCATCATCATCATCATCATCATCATCATCATCATCATCATCATCATCATCATCATCATCATCATCATCATCATTAAGCACAAACAGACCAGAACAGATCCTTCTGTCTGGGATGTAAGATGCAGGTTTTACCAAACGTTTC
>CAXHWN010001265.1:0-14000 GCA_964020975.1 Hermodice carunculata
ATTAATTCCACAGAGCTCACGGGGTAAGCTGCCACTGAGGAAAATATTGTCTTCGTACATTTTTCTAGATACGTCTTTTTAAAATCACCAGCAAAGTGCAACATAAAAAAGTATGACGCAGACAACATTTCAAACTATTGATCGTAGTGGCCAATTTACCTGCAGAAATATTAAAGAAGCATGCTGTAAGCAATGGCATGGTACAAAGACCTTTGCTTGCAAAATCTGGGGCTTAGGTGTCAAGAGCATCAAATCATACGGGAAAAGCCGGCGACTGAGATTGCATGCTGGGTACTACAGGAGCAGTACACACAAGCCCATTAAGGTGACGTTTTAGCAACTTCAATGTTTCATCCACTGTGTGTTTCAATTAGATTTTGAGGACAACGATGAGTCAATACACCAGCCCTTAGAGACAGGCTTACATGCTGACCTCTAGCATTTTTTGAACACTTGCATGCCTTAAACTGTTGTGATCCGTTCCGGTGATGGTTTTCTACCGTGGTTGCCTAGCAGTTGTTGTCATACATGTAGTTACTATGGATTCTTCTTTCTCCCAGTGCAACATCTGTTTTTATGGAGCTGGTGTCTCACAACGGATACGTTGCTCAGAAAAAAAGGAGAGGATATATTTCAGAGATAGGAAATTAACCAGTAAAGTGCTAATCACAGCTATAACCGTTTTCTCTTAGCGTTTAACATATAATGGTTCAAAGATTCAAATTTCCTCAGGAATATATCATTCATTCAAATATCAGCAAGCCTAGTCTAAACCAAAAAGTGGTCTTAGTCAAGAGCTTTTCTTGGGACACTTTGCACGTATTGCGCACAAAGTGCCCCGAGGAAAGTTGTTGACTCAGTCTTAAATCAGCGCTTTAAGGATTAATCTAAAAAAATGTCTCTGACGCGTGTGGATAGTACTTTTCAGATGTTTAGACACGAGTGGTGAGAAATGAGACTACAAAACTACAAAAACAACACGAAACCGGAAAATAAAAAAAAATATTCAACAAATGAATAAATAAATAAATAAATAAACAAATATATATATATATATATATATATATATATATATATATATATATATATATATATATATATATATATATATATATATATATATATATATATATATATATATATATATATATATAAACATAAAAATAACACACACACACACACACAAGCAAAATGCGTTACATAGAAATTGTCAAGATCTTACAGGAACTTTACACATGCTAATGGGGTAAGTGAGCTGCTAATGAATCCGTTCAGTGCGGCAGTTCAGTGTGGTCTTGGATTGGTCTTCATGTACCGCGCACGTCGTTGCACGATGCACTACAGAAGATCTTTGTTATGTCATTACAAGATTAAATCAATTGTTCTCCTTGATTTCCTTAAAAAAGTATCGCTTCATACAATGTGTTTTGCTCAATATGTAAAAAGACCTCTGCTCTTGTTCAATAAATGAGTTGGACATCTTGAACCTTTTTCTCCAGCAGAAATAACTGGCTATTTCTCTGTTGTTCATCGTAAATTTCGTCTGCCCTTGGTAGCCGGATAGTCATCTACCTAGAGCCAGTATGATCACGTGACTCATCAGCTTCCTGTCTTGTTTATCTGCTACATTCTACTGCACAAGAAACATTGATGTAGGACTTAAACAAATAACATCATCAAACTCACTATTCCAGCTCCTCTTTAGTCAGCGAGTTGATTTTTAATGATATTAATATCTGAAGGAACATTATCAGATTAGGAAATGTATTTTGAAAATGTGTCTTGTCAAATCTTTTGTTTTTCCACATGCCCACAAGCATGCAAAATATCCTTCCCATCACACACACACAGACACACACACACACACACACAGACACACAGACACACAGACACAGACACAGACACAGACACAGACACAGACACAGACACAGACAGAGAGAGAGAGAGAGAGAGAGAGAGAGAGAGAAAGACGCACAGACACAGACACCACACAGACACCCACCGATATGATATAAATATATTTATATATAAGTGTGTGTGTGTATGCTTGCGTGCGTGCGTGCGTGCGTGTGTGCGTGCGCGTGCGTGTGTGTGTGTGTGTGTGTGTGTGTGTGTGTGTGTGTGTGTGTATCGATAATCAAGAGTCAAGTGGTACTACTTCAGCCTTAGTTGATATGTTTGAGGAAAGAAATGAATGTTTTTCGTTGTACATATTGAAAGAGGCCACAACACAACAAGGGACACTGTAGAGCATAGTCCTTGTAACTTTGTGACAATTTTACCTGATATAAAATAAACCCAACGGATGTTACCTCTGTTCATGGCCAATATCTTTGTTTAATAATACGTCGATATGTTAATCTTATTGTATAAAAATTACGAATCGTTAGAGAGGGATTTTAAAAGTTACAGAACCTTACAAAACCAAGTGTGTAAGTTTATATATCGCAAAGAGGCTGTCTTGGTTGAATGCACCCTTCACCTTACTGGGTGATGGATACAATTTATTACTGTTCACCTGAATATATATTAACTGTGCGTGGGCGACCAGTAATACCATTTATAACTGTACACTAGAAAACATCAATCATGTGTGAGCGGCCAGATGTACAATTTATAAATGTACGCTTGAATACATTAACTTTGCCGTGAGCAACCAGTAGTACAATTTATACCTGTACGCTTAAATAGATTAACTGTGCGTGAGCAAACAGTAATACAATTCATAAATCTACACTTAAATAGATTAACTGTGCGTGAGCAACCAGTAATACAATTTATAAATCTAAACTTAAATAGATTAACTGTGCGTGAGCAACCAGTAATGCAATTATAAATCTACACTTAAATAGATTGACTTTGCGTGAGCAACCAGTAGTACAATTTATACCTGTACACTTAAATAGATTAACTGTGCGTGAGCAACCAGTAGTACAATTTATAAATCTACACTTAAATAGATTGACTGTGCGTGAGCAACCAGTAGTACAATTTATACCTGTACACTTGAATACATTAACTGTGCGCGAGCAACCAGTAGTACAATTTATACCTGTACACTTGAATACATTAACTGTGCGCGAGCAACCAGTAGAAGTACAATTTATTAATCTACACTTAAATAGATTAACTGTGCGTGAGCAACCAGCAATACAATTTATAACTGTACACTGGAATACATTAGCTGGGCGTGAGTGGCCAGTAGTACAACTTTATGTAGCCAAACTATTATCCAGAAACATAAACGGGTGCTATGGATATGGAAGAAGTAAGGGATTGCTGCAAAATGGTTCCGTAAACAGTGGTTTCTGAGGTCCGAAATATATATATATATATATATATATATATATATATATATATATATATATATATATATATATATATATATACATATATATAAATATATATATATATATATATTTATATATGTATATATATTTGCTTTTCTGTACATATTTTTTATATCCGACACCTATCATTACCGTGGCAATTCGCTAACATGTGGTTGTCTGTTATCAGCAAAGTTTTGATGTGAAGTTTAATTATTGCTAAAAAAATTAGTTGCATTGAATTGAAAATTAATTTGTCCAATAATGGAAACCAGATGTTCATTCCCTCCAGCTATAATACAAGAGAAATACATTCGTACACTACTTTCTAAAATGTTTAATCGCGGTAGTATTTTTAAATGAAACTTACAGAATTTTTACTGGGTGCAATTTAACTGCTGAACGTAAATTTAATGGCCGCATGTCCTGGCTTAAAGTTAGCCTCGTAAAGATGATGTACACTAGAACGCGTCTTGTGACTGCAGAAATGTTGAGCACCCGCCATGAAATTTATGGTTACTGTGTCGTTGTCAATATATCCAGTTATTACATCAATTACATAGCTGTTGATTTATGGCTACTGTGTCATTGCTCATGTCACTGTATCCAGTTGTTCATTTAATTATGTACTATTTAATTTATAGCTACTGTGTCATTGTTTATGTTAAACTGCTCGTTTTTTCAGTGGATTATGTAGTGGTTTATTTGCTGCCCTCTGAAAAAATGATACATTTTACTTTTTAAAACTTTCTTGCACTTGCCACCGCTATGTTGCAAGTTTTGACCATTAATTGCGGAATTTCTGGCTACTGTGTCATTGTTGATATACCGAATACCTGTTCAAAATATTTCAATTGATATTCTTTAGCATAGCGGGATAATGTACCTACATTTTTCAAATAATCTTAAACATAATGACTTATCTTCTTTGGACCAAGGGGACTCATCATTTTAGGTCTAGGATTTTTTTTTTTTTTGATGAATTGAAGTCTGCGTAAATATCTTCTTTTGCTCATACGTATATGGTGATCGCCACTGGGATAGAGGCTTTACATTAGTGGTCCACAAAACGTCATTTTTGTATTTGTTTGGTATTTTTGGAGTCTAGCTTACTGTAACGTAGATAGGTTGTCCTGCAAATATGGGTAGAACTGTTTTACCCCTGGGAAATATTGAAATTATCTGTCATACCAAAACAGAAATATTGCCCTGTTTGCCCTAGGTGATATTCAAATGTCATGTCCTATCAAAACAGAACTCTGTCGCCCTACTGACCCTACGAAATGTTAAAATGTCGAGTCATACTAAAACAGAACTCTTTCGCCCTGCTGACGTTAAAGTATATGGAAATGCTTTGTCATATCAAAAAAGAACTCTCTCGCCCTGTTGACGCTAAAGTATATTGCAATATCTTTTCATATCAAAACAGAACTCCCTCGCCCTGTTGACGCTAACGTATATTGAAATATCTTTTCATATCAAAACAGAACTCCCTCTTGAAACTAAAGTATACTGAAATGTCTTGCCATATCAAAGCAGAACTCTCTCGCCCTGTTGACGCTAAAGTATACTGAAATGTCTTGTCATATCAAAGCAGAACTCTCTCACCCTGTTGACGCTAAAGTATACTGAAATGTCTTGTCATATCAAAGCAAAAGGCCGTCGTCCTGTTGGCTCTTTGATATGTTGAAATATCATGTCATACCAAAACAGAAATCTCTTGTGCTGTTGGCCCTGGCATATATTGAAATGTTATGTCATACCAAAACAGAAATTAAGCCCTGTTTGAACAAGGATACATTGAAATGGCATGTCATATCAAAAACAGAACTCTCTCGTCCTGTTGAACCTAGGGTATATTGAAATGTTATGTCGTACCAAAACAGAACTCGCTCACCCTGTTGACCCTAGAAAATATTGAAATGTCATGTCGTGCGAAAACGGACGTTTTTCGACCTGTTAACCCTTAAATATTTGAATGTCATGTCATATCAAAGAAAGTATCTTGCCCTGTTGACCCTTAGATATTTGAATGTCATGTCACATCAAAGAAAGTATCTTGCCCTGTTACCCCTTAAATATTTGAATGTCACGTCATATCAAAGAAAGTATCTTTCCCTGTTGACCCTTAAATATTTGAATGTCATGTCATATCAAAAAAAGTATCTTGCCCTGTTACCCCTTAAATATTTGAATGTCACGTCATATCAAAGAAAGTATCTTGCCCTGTTAATCCTTAAATATTTGAATGTCACGTCATATCAAAGAAAGTATCTTGCCCTGTTAACCCTTAAATATTTGAATGTCACGTCATATCAAAGAAAGTATCTTGCCCTGTTACCCCTTAAATATTTGAATGTCAGGTCATATCAAAGAAAGTATCTCTCCCTGTTAACCCTTAAACATTTGAATGTCATGTCATATCAAAGAAAGTATCTTGCCCTGTTACCCCTTAAATATTTGAATGTCACGTCATATCAAAGAAAGTATCTTGCCCTGTTGACCCTTAAATATTTGAATGTCATGTCATATCAAAGAAAGTATCTTGCCCTGTTACCCCTTAAATATTTGAATGTCATGTCATATCAAAGAAAGTATCTTGCCCTGTTCACCCTACGATATGTGTGTTTTGTGACCATAGAAAGGTTGGCTCTCGTACCAGCAACCTTGGGCACCAATCATAAAGCCGAAAATGGGAAACGCACAGTCCAACTTCACCAAATCCCCATTTCTTAAAAAAAGAATGATTTAATGGAGGCAGGTATGCGTGAATGCCAAAATCAAGACAGCGCAGTTCATTGTATCCATTCCAGTACAAATGAAGTACTGTGTTCGCAGTTGTCCCAGATCGGCGAATGTACATATGTCATCTCATATCAAAGCAGAACTATTTCGGGCTGTTGACCCTAGGATGTTTTGAAATGCCATATGATATTAAAAGTAGAATTTCCTTGCCCTGTTGACGTTTGAATGTATTAAGGCGTCATGTCACATCAAAACACAGCCGTTGTCTCTCAGATATTTTGAAATGTCAGGTCAAAGGAAAACAGAACTACATCGCCCTGTTGGCCCGTAGATACACAATTCTTGACTCTTGGTTTAGCTTCAAGTAGGATTAGGAATGTATAAAGATATTTAAACCAAGCTACAATTACTTGAACAGGAATCAAGATATCTCTGTTCTAAAGCCTCTCATATGGTAATATTTACATTTGTTATTTTTGTTAGCATTGAAAGAATAGGAACGGTAGTGTAGTTCATGAGGCAATGGTTACACTAGAGCATCTCGTGCAACCAACGTGCTGCGCAATAATATCTTCATGCTTGGCCTGGGACTATTTTCACTTCCCAATTGTTAGCGCCTCCGAAGCGTTTGATTCATAGGCCTAAGCATAATGGGAAGACGGTATCAGATGATCAAGAATTGCATATCTACTCGTCAAAACTTGCCTAAATGTTTTCTTTTACCGGTTTTGCAAGCTTTATTGAAATAAAGTTGTTGTGTTATTCGGAACTATTTTTTTCCTAGTTTTGTGTTCCAGGAGTTGCCTTGACAACCGCTACCGCGCGTCATCAGAAATGCCTGTCACACAAACTGCAACCATGCGCCCGTAATTACACTAGAGAGGAAGTTTAATTCTTAAATGACCCTTCATTGACTGTATCGGGAGAGAACACCCCAAAACTACATTATAAACCCAGTGGCTGATCTGACACAGGCAATCACCATCTGTTTGGCCAGCTGATGGAATAATAATAATTACAATTAAGTCTTTATTTCGTAGAAAGGTCGTACATACAGAAGAAAAAAATCAAAAGAGATAACACTAATCAGAAGTCAAAGAAGTAGAAGAAGAAGAAGAAGAAGAAGAAGAAGAAGAAGAAGAAGAAGAAAAAGAAGAAGAAGAAGAAGAAGACGAAGAAGAAGAAGAAGAAGAAGAAGACGCAGAAGAAGAAGAAGAAGAAGAAGAAGAAGAAGAAGAAGAAGAAGAAGAAGTAGAAGAAGAAGAAGTAAAAAAAAAAGAAGAAAACAAGCCCAACCGTTTATAAGTCAATCACAGGTTCAGTTTGTACAGAAGTATTCAAGTATATCACAATATTCAGTTTTGCTCGTATTTGATTGGAAATTCCCGTCCCGAATCGCACACAATTATTTAATCATATTGGCAATTGAGGTCAAATCATTGGGCTCCTGGTGAAAATTACGTAGCATAATTACTAATTCTGGAATGGAAATAACTTTTGATAGACCATACTTAGAAGAAACATAATTCAGTGAGTTACATAGTGACGAACGGCTGCCTTAATAAAGGGTGCTACAATCAAGTGATTTATACAACGCGTTCAACGAACAATGTACTTATACAACAGGTGCAACTACCAATGTACTAAATCCGATATGAACTTACTGGCTCAGCACAGAAGAGGAAAGGCCATGCTGGAATAATGGGTCCAACCACCAATGTACTAATTCCGAAATAATTACTGGTTCAGCACAGAAGAGGAAATGCCATTCTGGAATAATGGGTACAAGCAACGACCTACTGATACCGAAATAATCTTAGTGGCTGAATAAAGACGCCGAAAAACAATTCTCGCATAACAAATGCCACCGTACAATGTACTTATACAACGGGTGCAACCAATAATGTACTTATACCGAAAGCGTATTTCTGACAACCTATTATCTCATTTCGTTTTCCCCTGTTTTTATTTTTGCTCTTTTATTATTATTATTTTTTTTCGTTAGTTGGGAAAAGATGTGCACAACTTAAATATATGGGCTGCGAGTCTCAATTGCTCAGTTTGTCCTGCAGGTCATTAGCTATATTTGACCCTTGTTTTAATGATGGTTCAAAAAAGGCCATCTTTTGATTATTTGCAAACGTGTTTATTCTCTGTTAAACAACTTATGAGACTCTCATTGATACTATGCTGATATCCTACAATGACTAATGTCAGCATAACACTTTCTTTGATTACCACCGAGAGGAAGTTATCACTTTTGATTTGCAGATCTCCACTGTCTGTTATCAGGATCAGTTCTCATAATAATTCATTGAATTGAATACGATGTTCAGATTCGAGATAATTTGAATTTTTTCTTACACTTATATTAGAAGAAAGCGTCCCACTTTTATGTATAATGAGTAACGTAATCTATCAATCAAAAGGATATGGGCTCTTACCTGTGGGAGCCTTAACTAGAATGGGTTTCGCATTGCGTTAATGTAGCACTGTCTTCATTTTCAAGAGGGTATTTCAGAAAATATTAGTTCATTTGATGTATTAAGAAGTTGATGGTAATGTGCAAACATACAGTTCCAAAGTGCAAGAAGAGCCACGACTCATTACATCAATGAATTCCAATTTATCTCATGCTGGATCAAACAGGCGAAACTGTTTAATAACTGACAGTTTACGGAAGTCGCAAAAGACTGTCATGTACGGTATGCACTATCCATGTTATCAATAATTTTCTCATGCAGTGATGGCTAGTGAAAGCAGATTCACTATTACGTTTAATAAGCGCTATCATATTTGCCTACGATTCCCTGGGCACTCATGGCTAGTGAATGCAGATTGGCTATTACATTTAGTATGCGCTATCCCATTTGTCTACGATTCCGTGGGCTGTGATGGCCAGTGAATACAGGTTGGATACTACATTAGGTGCGTGCTATCCCATTTGTCTGCGATTCCCTGGGCAGTCATGGTTTGTGAATGCAGATATACTATTGTCTTAGGTATACACTATCCCATTTGTCTCTGAGTCGGCTTGTAAGCTTACATTGACTATTGCCTTTAGTATGCGCTATCCTAGTTGTCTCTGTGTTGATTTGTGAATGCAGATTGACTATTACATTTAGTTTCCGTTATCCGATTTGTCTCTCAGTCAGCTTGTGAATGCAGATTGACTGTTGCGTTTAGTATGTGTTATCTCATTTGTATGTTAGTCGGCTTGTAAACGACATTGGCGTTTTCGTTTAGTTTGCGCTTTGCGTTTTGCATCTGAGTCACCTTGTAAATGCACATTGACTATTCCATTTGGTTTGCGTTTCCCATTTGTCTGCAGTCAGTTTCTGAATACATATTGCCAATAGCGTTAGTGGTCACTGGCGCCAGCACTGGTACAAGACAGTGCCCAACACTGGTACAAGACAGTGCCCAGCACTGGTACAAGACAGTGCCCAGCACTGGTACAAAACAGTGCCCAGCACTGGTACAAGACAGTGCCTATCACTTGTACAAGACAGTGCCCAGCACTGGTACAAGACAGTGCCCAGCACTTGTACAAGACAGTGCCCAGCACTGGTACAAGACAGTGCCCAGCACTGGTACAAGACATTGCCCAGCACTGGTGCAAGATAGTGCCCAGCACTGGTGCAAGACAGTGCCCAGCACTGGTACAAGACATTGCCCAGCACTGGTACAAGACAGTGCCCAGCACTGGTACAAGACAGTGCCCAGCACTGGTACAAGACAGTGCCCAGCACTGGTACAAGACAGTGCCCAGCGCTGGTACAAGACAGTGCCCAGCGCTGGTACAAGACAGTGGCCAGCGCTGGCACAAGACAGTGGCCAGCGCTTGCACAAGACAGTGCCCAGCACTGGTACAAGACATTGCCCAGCACTGGTACAAGACATTGCCCAGCACTGGTACAAGACAGTGCCCAGCACTGGTACAAGACAGTGCCCAGCACTGGTACAAGACATTGCCCAGCACTGGTACAAGACAGTGCCCAGCACTTTTACAAGACAGTGCCCAGCACTGGTACAAGACAGTGCCCAGCACTGGTACAAGACAGTGCCTTTACCATGATTGAGAGCTCACATTAATTGGGTACAAAAAGTTGTTTTGGGATCATAAAGCGCCTAATTATACACTTTTCCCCACAGCAATACTCTGGAGACAGAAATACTTTTTTTGAAGGCGATGTCTCATGTGCAAAATAGTGAATTTGATTACACAAAACAGTGATGAATATTGACTTAGTGTAGGTTATAGTCCAAGATGCCTGGCTGATTATAATGCAGATAAAATGTTGAAGTGGCTCTTTTCTTAACCCTGTTATAAGAGACAATCATTTCATGAGAGACCACAAGGACAATTACCAAATCATACTCTCTACATGTTAATGTACCTGTCATAAGAGGCTACCTGTCTTATAAGACCGCCTTTAGTGGAAATGTAGTTCACCGTCATGGCAGAAACTTTTGCATAGTGATCATATCTTTGTCAAAACTGATGAGACAACTTATCACTCTTTACTTTTTAAAACTATTTTTAGTACCTGCTATAGAGACCCCTTGTCATGAAAGACCAGTTTAATTTTTGAGACCACTTTTCCAACTACTTTCATTGTTACTGTAACTAGCCTAAATTTACTATTGCCTTTAGTATGCATTATCCCATTTGTCTCTGAGCTGGCTTGTGAATGCAGATTTACTATTGCCTTCAGTATGCATTATCCCCTTTGTCTCTGAGTCGGCTTGTGAATGCAGATTTACTATTGCCTTTAGTATGCAGAATTCCCATTTGTGTCTGAGTCGCCGTTTCTGGATTCAGATTAACAATCAAATTTAGTTCGAGTTATCCCTCTTGTCAATGATTTCCCATGCCATCCAGGCACGTGAATGCATTTTGACTGTTACGCTTAGCATACGCTATCCCATTTATCTGTGATTCAGCATGCAGTCATGGTTTGTGCATGCAGATTGGCTATCACATTTTGTATGAGCAACTCCATTGTCAGTGATTCCCTATGTAGTCATGGCTAGGGAATGTAGATTATTACAATCAGTATGGTAATATACCATTCAATATACAGTGATTCCCTATGTAGTCATGGCTAGGGAATGTAGATTATTACAATCAGCATGGCAATATACCATTCAATATACAGTGATTCCCTATGTAGTCATGGCTAGGGAATGTAGATTATTACAATCAGTATGGTAATATACCATTCAATATACAGTGATTTCCTATGTAGTCATGGCTAGGGAATGTAGATTATTACAATCAGTATGGTAATATACCATTCAATATACAGTGATTCCCTATGTAGTCATGGCTAGTGAATGTAGATTATTACAATCAGCATGGCAATATACCATTCAATATACAGTGATTCCCTATGTAGTCATGGCTAGGGAATGTAGATTATTACAATCAGTATGGTAATATACCATTCAATATACAGTGATTTCCTATGTAGTCATGGCTAGTGAATGTAGATTATTACAATCAGTATGGTAATATAACATTCAATATACAGTGATTCTCTATGTAGTCATGGCTAGGAAATGTAGATTATTACAATCAGCATGGTAATATACCATTCAATATACAGTGATTTTCTATGTAGTCATGGCAAGGGAATGTAGATTATTACAATCAGCATGGCAATATACCATTCAATATACAGTGATTCCCTATGTAGTCATGGCTAGGGAATGTAGATTATTACAATCAGTATGGCAATATACCATTCAATATACAGTGATTTCCTATGTAGTCATGGCTATGGAATATAGATTATTACAATCAGTATGGTAATATACCATTCAATATACAGTGATTCCCTATGTAGTCATGGCTAGTGAATGTAGATTATTGCAATCAGTATGGTAATATACCATTCAATATACAGTGATTCCCTATGTAGTCATGGCTAGTGAATGTAGATTATAATCAGTATGGTAATATACCATTTACTATATAGTGATTTCTAAATGTATGATAACTGTTGTAGTCAGTTCATCCAAGTATTACTACTCCAGCAGTATCCAGCTGACGCAGGAGTCTGTCGCCACAATCCTTGTACATTGTGGGATGAAATGTATCATGACTTCCCAAGATACTAATAATAACTCCATCAATTTTACAATCTGCAATCTGGAATAAAAATATTGCTTGCCCTTTGCCATTTTCTTCGCATGAATCTACCGAAAAGCAAATTTATCTTTGCAAATAACGTTTTAGATATGCATGCAAAGGGCACCTGAGATTGACAATGAACAGATACAGAGGATGCCATTTAAAGGTTCAGGCTTTGCGTCTACATTACCAAATCCTATTTGCCTTCAGCAGCAACTGCAACGTGTCACTCAGCATGATCGATGCCAGCACTTTATAAGCGAACCTGCTACAAACTGATGTACCTATGAAACATCTGTTTGGGAGGCAATAAACCAATAGAACTATAAATAAGTAATCAATTATGACGGTCGATATTACAGTACTACTGTGCAGATAGCCTCATAAATTCACGTAATACGCGTGAATAGTTCAACTGGTATATTATTGTAAAAGGGCCACATCTATCAAGCGTGACCAGGTTATATGCAAAAGTTCAGTACAATCTGTGCACTGCACAGTGAGATTCAGCTCGATATTTAGTAGAATGGATGGCAAAAAGGAAGCAACAGACTGCAAATAAAATTTTATTGAAAAGCTGGATTAATTTCAGTTTACAGGATGTAATAACATATAGTTGAACTATTGATTTGAAATATAAAAATACCTGGTTTACACCACCGTGCGTGCATTAAAAATCTAATTTAAAGAAGTAGGCCCGCGCGGCCACAAGCACATACGCTGGGAAAACTCCCATGCGGCAAATAAAGTTCAACTTTCGTCAATTTACAGCCCTACCTTTATATAATAAGCTTCGTGAATTTTATCGAATTTCATGAACGGGAAATATCCCAAACTCATAATGTTATCCTGGGCCTCGTATGAAAGACTATCGATAGCTTTTCTGCACGTCCCCGTTTGAATAGAGCGTAGCAAAATTTAGCTCGGAAAACTCCTCCCACAATTCCTTGCGATTGTTGCGGTACCCGTATGTACACAACATCGAGCACATGTTATCATCATCATGGCGGATGCGGACCGTACGCCCAAGACTACAGAGAGAAAAGGGACACTTTCGTCTGCCTCTGAGAAAAAGAGTGATCTCCATGCTTTGTTGACAGTGTTGGCCCAGTTTATGATCACGTGACATGACGTCATTTTATTGACTCGCAGGGTGGTCATGGATTTCCCTTCCAACGGTCGCTAGGACTTGGTCATAAAACTTGTCAACACAACGCGGATTATTACCACTTTTTCAGCGTTTTTGTTCAATATACCGCTCGGAATATGCTAAGAATATCGATACTGACCGATCGTGAAAAAATGACAGGTAAATTATATTTGATCAGACGACAATAGTAGCGTGGGAATACTCCTTTAAAGTATAAGTAACAGTGACTCATGCTTACTTGTGGGCTAGATATACGTACGTCGTGACGTGTCATCGCTACACTTAGACAAGGACAAAGTATCCTGAAATGTCTACCAGTACATTATTTCCTTTGATAAAGTACATATGTCAAACCATAAGGGCTGGAAAATTTAAGGGTCCCTGGTCTTGGTTGAGATTTGGTAAAGGTCACATGTTTTCAAACCGCATCTGGTGGTTTCAGCTAGCACAGACGTAGTCTTCTTAAAAAACAGAATGAAACAAAACGAAATAAAACGATACTGAAATAAAACAAAACAAGACAAAACAAAAACAGACTGGGCAAACATGGCGTACGTCGCTATTTTTCGTGGACAGAGAAAAGCTACTAGTAGAGCAGCAAGGTGGCAAAAAGAGCCTTAGTTTTTGAGTAGGTGAG
>CAXHWN010001266.1:0-20655 GCA_964020975.1 Hermodice carunculata
TTTTGTATTTTTCGTGTGATTTTTTTTTTTAGATAGATAGATAGATACATCAACTTTATTTTACGAGGGTAATGTATGTATCTCCATGGTTTTTCATTTTGTTGTTGTTGTACATGTGTCTTTGATAAACCGTGTAGTGCTGTGGTACCGTATGCACGTGTTAATGTATTGAGGGTAGGGTTCTTTAGTTTTGTCCCTTTTTTTTTGCTTAGGTACTACTTTCCTTTTATATTATAATGTTGGCGATTCATTTGTGCCTATATATATATATATATATATATATATATATATATATATATATATATATATATATATATATATATATATATATATATATATATATATATGTATGTATATATATATATATATATATATATATATATATATATATATATATATATATATATATATATATATATATATATATATATATATATATATATATATATATATATATATATATACTCTTAGCAGGCGGCATGTAGACACAATCCCCATTTTTTCCACAAGCCACAGAGTTGTATTGAGGTCGAGAGAGCCGAGTTAGGAGCTTTGTCCCCGCCCCTGCATATAATGTAACTAACAAGCGTCGAAGCAACTAACGTAAGTAGGGACCTGCGTTTGTCAATTGCTATTTCATCGTGTTCATTTTGAAATGTGTCAAATTCCAGTGGTTTGGTAGTATTTATAGGCATCGTTCGTGTGTTGCTTATAGGTACTGGCATGGTTGAGGTTCTGTGCTTTACTGGGGTTGGATAGGCCGTGTAATCCCAAATAGCTTTGTAAGTATGCATTTAGTTTAAATGCTGGTTACAAGCCATAAAACATGTAAAAGAGTGTTGTAAAATCAGGTTATGAAAAGGTGTAAATGAAATTGATAGCTTGTACAGGTTACGTATATGCAGTATATTGAATTGAGAAAAGGGTATTTAACATTGGTTATAAAGGGTTAATATTAAAGCTGTATATATATATATATATATATATATATATATATATATATATATATATATATATATATATATATATATATATATATATATATATAAATATATATATATATATATATATATATATATATATATATATATATATATATATATATATATATATATATATATATATATATATATATATATATATATATATATATATATATATATATATATATATATATATATATATATATATATATATATATATATATATATATATATATATATATATACACATATATATATATATGTATGTATGTATCTGGGTATTTAACATTGGTTATAAAGGGTTAATATTAAATCTATATATATATATATATGTTTCTAGGTAAAGATTCATGATGCATGAGCTTAAGTTATTGGCAGTGTATTTTCTTGTATGAATTGGTCAAAGGAACAGGCAACAAATATCCTTTCTTTTGTTGGCGCGTGTGCGCGTCGTTGAGTCATTGCGTGCATTTAGGTTTCAAAGGGTTAGCAACGATTCAGAGTGTTTATTTCATGCCTAACAGTAAGCTTTTCTTATTAACCTATGTAAAAAGGAATATTCTTATTTGTGCGACTTGAACATAAAAGTTTGGCATTTTTGGGTTTTAATAGTCGATACTTTTTTCCCATGGTTTCAATGTGTTTTACGCCTTGTTTTCTTTAGTTACATATATTCACAGCATGTGTCGCTGTTGTTTCAGCTTACTTTTTTCACTGGCCGTATTAATGGTTAGAAATTCTATGTAACTATGAATTATTTACTAAGAGCATTGATTATTGAATTATTTCTTAAATGGTGAAATGTCATATTGTTAAAACTTGGTATATTGTTTAATAGAATATTGTATATGAAGTTTTAAGTGAACAAGTTAAAAATAGTTACGATAAATGGTATATTACAATAAATGATATATAAGTTAAAAGTTATACCAAATAAGTAGTAAAGATGATTATATGTTGATTAAATGTACACTGTTGCAGTATGTCTCTATGATGTCGCAGTGATGTCCTAGTGTCAATAAATGCCCATGGAGATTACACGGTTCGAGTCGAGTCCTTCCTTCAGTCAAGTGACAGAAGATAAAAGCTATTACCTGCTTCGCCATGGGTGCCATAGTTACAAGTCATACCTAGGAGCAGCGGGTAAAGGTGTTCCAGTGTTCCTGTATTAGACACGTTCGAGAGAATGTGCAATGTGTGTTCCAGTGTTCCTGGTTTCAAGTGTTAGACACATCAGTGGTGATGTGCATCAGTGCATCCGTATACCTGTTCATCTGTACTCCTGTGCATTCGCGTACTAGTGTTCAGACACACCAGTGATGATGTTCATCAGTGCTGTGCTACATCGTTATACAGTTTAGGAGTCCCATCGCGTGTTGGGACATTTATCGACAGTCAAGTTTCAACATCAGTCTTCCATTCTGCTAGACAGCTACGTACCTGGTTGCAACCAACTGTGTTATTTATTGTGATTTATTGATTTATTTATTTATTTTTGGTTTCAAAATTATTTTTATTGTTATTGTGGTTTTTTTGCTTTGTATTGCCAAATATTTATATATTGATACATTGTTTATCCATACTTACTGATTGGTATTTGGTATAGTGGGTTGTTATATTATTTGTTTTACAATATATTCAGTACATGTCATTGGCATATTGTATATGAGGGTATCAATTACATTCTTGCACATTTTTGTGTGCGCTGTTTTCACAGTCTACACAATGGCGCCTCTAGAAGAGGCAAAAGTAGATAGTGGGACGACAAAAGGTGACTAAGCTATGCAACAAGATATCAAGATTTGCTGTAGAAGAGATTGACCTTTCAACTTTGCCTACTTTGATTTCACAACTACGACAGGCATTTGATGAGTTCGATGTCGCCCATGAGAAGGTTTTGAATCTTGATAAAGAGCATGAGTGATTATTTTGACGAAGAACAATCTAAACATGTCACAATTTTAGGTGTAGCTAAAAGTGCTATAAAACCTGTAGTTAAGACCGAAACAACACCTGCCCCAATCCTGGGTCGTGAGGTTTATGATATCCTATCCCTTCCTAAAAGTGCAAATAGAAACATTTTCTGGAGACCCGCTCCAATATCATAACTTCATTAAAGCTTTCCAACTTTCAGTTGAATCATGCATAGCCGATCTATCTGCTAGACTTACTCGTATGCTCCAATACACGTCAGGTGCTGCTCATCAGGCCATTAAGTCTGCTGTATTTCTTAAGCCGGAAGAGGGTTAAACGTTTGCGTGTGACACACTTCATAAACTTTATGGGAGTTCACACTTGGTAACTCAAAGCATTGTTAAGTCTCTTAGGTGTACAAGACCGATCAAATCGGTAACGGATATGCAATTGCTCTCAAATGAGTTACGCAACTCTTATCAAATTTTGAAGCAAATTGATTGCCTTCATGAGGTAGATCCTCAGGTTGTCATTTTTGATATTGTTGCACGCTTACCTGCTTTCGTACAAAGTAGATGGAATAAGGAGGAATTGAAGTACAAACGTTCTTCGGGTAAATACATGAAATTTGAGCAGTTAGTATCTTCGGTTTATGGTCTTGCCAAAGAATGGTAAGGTCCGTTGGTTGGACAAGTTGCTGGATCTGACAGATATAAGAGTCGCAAAACTGTGACAGCTCATATTACCCAGGGTGAAACTCAGGAGTTGATTGACCACATGTTGGAGGCTGACAATATACCTGGTAATTCATCAGATGGCGCTGCTGTATGTACGTTTGACGTGAATACAGTCACTCAGAAAAATACACAGCAGTCACAAAACTCACAGCATTTCAATCAGCCATGCAAAATGTGTAAACAGCATCATTTCATTATGAAGTGTCCTGTTTTCCGCGGTCTTGAGGTTAAAGATCGTTTGGCCTTTGCGAAATTACATCAATTATGTGTGAAATGTGTAAGGGATAACCATGATATCTCTGACTGCAAATGTAAGGCTCATTGTTTTGTTTGTGGCGACAAACATACCGCTTTCCTTCATACTGATAGGTCCTCAGTTAACTTTGATGTGGATGCATCATCATGTTTGATGCCTGTGGTTAGAGTACAGGTAAACAACAAACTTTATGCTAAGGCCATACTGGATACTGCTTATTCCACTTCTTTCTGTACTGAAAGTTTGGCTGATCATTTAAATTTGAAAGGATCGATGAATGATTACATCTTAAGAACAATGAGTGGTGCATCTCCTGTTAGTTCGAAAGAGGTATCTCTTGAATTATCAACTGATCAAGAATCAATGGTGTTATCTGGTGTGAAACTTGTGCCACATATTCCTATATCCACGGGAGTTTTAGATCAGAGTAAATACCCACACTTGCAGAGTCTTGATCTATCTGCTAGTATAGACTGTCAACATGTTGACATTCTGATAGGTCAAGATTTTGTAGAAGCCTTGGTACCTTAAGAAGTATGTGGAGGTTTGCCTGGTCATCCAGTTGCAATTAAATATAAATTTGGTTGGACAGTCAGTGGTCAAATTACAAAGGCAGATGTGAGTAATGTTGTCATATGCAGTTTCATTTCAACTTCTCCAGTAGAGTTGAAAACTAATGGCGACAGGTCTATCAATGGTGACATAAACAAATTGTGGGAACTGGAGAACTCTGCTTTTGAGCGTCAAGGCATGTCTATACTTGATAAAAGAGTTCTAAATTTGTGGGACGAGAAATGTAGAAAAGTCAATTATCACTACGAACTGCCTATACCATGGAAAGATCCATTTGAACCCATTCCCAATAATATTAGCTTTGCACAAAAGAGGTTAGATAACCTGATCGTTCGTATAGAACGAGATAATCTTTACCAGAGATATGCTTCAGAAGTATTCAAATTACTAGATTCTGGGTATGCGGAAGTAGTTCCTGCTGAGGCTATGGAAAACGCAGAGCGCGTAGGGTATTTACCACACCATTACGTCCAATCTGTAAATAAATTGGGAAAAATATCATCTTGTGTTCGATTGTTCTGTGCTTTATGGAGATAAATCACAAAATGAATGTGAAATACAACAGTTGAAAACTGGCGAGCCATTACTCAAGTCTTCAATTGGTAAGCCATTAATCGAGTCAAGTAGTGTACAGTCAGGCCGCCTTTAACCGTCACTTGATAATTCGGCACATTTGAAATTCGGCAGCAATGAGCTGTGAACGGATTTCCCCCATTGATTTACTACATGATAATCCGGCACCCTTGAATTTTGTCACCGGCATGTTAATTGCAGAACAAAAGGCCTCTTTAATCCGTCACTTAATATTCAATGGACCATATACCTTGCAATAACATACCTGATTGCGCTGTACCGCAAAATCAACAATCACCTCACGTGTTCCAAACAAGTTCCGAGTTGATTAGACGTGTAATTGTTCCCGCCTTAAATGGTTAAATTTTATTGCAATGACAGGAATCCAATGAGGGATTTTGTGGTGACAAGGTAACAAAAGTTTCGCGCATCGAAGAACAGTTAAAAGATATGAAAAGGGAGCGCAGTAAACAAAAAAAAAAAAAAGATTTCGGATTTCTTGGTGCCAAAATAAGCTATGAAAGGCAAAATATGTCCAAATACGTGTGTGTGATTAACACTGGGGTTGGGACATTTATGCTCGCTCGCTCCGGTAATTTTGAACGTAACATTAATTGTACATATGAATATAAATACACTGAATGAAGTGTGAGGGGCTTTTTCCCTATAATTTGCACGTTTCGTTATTAAAATTTCATATGATTTGTAATACGTGTATGTGATTATGTTTTTAATTATTCATTGTTAGGTGCAAATTTGGTCTCTTATTCTCTATGTATCCTGGTGAATTATACTGTGATTTGTTAATCTGGCAGCCTTGTTAATCCGGCAAAATGACCAAAAACATATGGTGCCAGATAAACGTGGCCTGACTGTACTTGGTCTAAATCCGTACTTAGACGAGAAACATATCCTTAGAGTAGGTGGCAGGACAGGAGAAAATCCCATTTTGCTTGCACATCATCATGTCTTTTCATGTGTGATAACACAGAAATACCATTTCAACGGACACTTAGGTTGTGAATGAACGTTGAGTCGCATCCATGAGCAATACTGGATTTCAAAAGCACGTCGCTTAGTAAGGAAAGTGATCAAGGGATGTGTTGCATGTACAGAAATGTATGTAAAACCCATGACACAAATAATGGCTGATATTCATAGTTTTCGAGTACAGTCTCATTTACCTGCATTCACACACATAGGTTTGCATTGCTTTGGTCCTTTGTGCACGGCATACTCAATTCATGTTCCCGGAGGAACCCCCAATTTCATGTTACGAGGTGGCTTTACCTAGCATGTCTTGTGCCAACCTGGCACTCAATAACAGAAAGAAAATTGAAACGCTACGCTTTTACTGCTGTGAACAGAACACAAAGACAAAGCTTTTTGTTCAAATATATTGACTCACATTTTACACAAAAAACACAGCATGGCCGAAACTGGCAGTTCGTCTATAATGTCCGTACACTTGTTTGATAGGCTTTACACAAAGTGGTTGGCTGGGTCAGGTGTCCTGGTTTGTAAAATCGACCTCCGGGCTGCAACTCAGAATCAAAGGGCAGTATCAACAAAATAAAATAACACCAAGAACATTATCCTGTAATTTTGTAAAAACCCGTTTTAAATTGTCAGACCCAAACTGTGGTTTAGTTTTTTCCAATTTTCTGGTCTTATCAATCACCAAAAATAAGACGTATTAATTTGAAGGATTTGCACTTGACACATATCACACAAAAAGCCACATTGGAGAGCTAACAAAGCTCTGAAAAATATATTTACACTGGTTTCCTCGTCAAAACTGGCTATTTCAAAGCCTACATCATTAAATAAGTGAACCGCACAAGATCATAAATACAATATTGCAGCACACAAGTGCTCAAAAATGGCTTAACCACAAGCCTACATTATTTTAAATGGTGGATAACACAAGATCCACAAAAATACAACATATATTGGAGCATACACAAGCTCTCAACAAACCAATACACACGTTGAACGCCTGGCTGCAGCAGGAACACTACCAATATTTTATCGTGCACCCCGTTCGCTATATGCATGGGTCAGACATTTCGGATGTTTGACGGTAAACAGCAATACACAGCCCTTTTTATTTGGGAGACAAAGCCTAATCCTGTCCCCACTGTGATCGCCTTTTACTCACTGAACCCATCAGTAGATCTTTCTCAACCAATCAAAACCAAGCAAGATCGGCGATCACACAACACTTCCTGGCATGCTGACACTTGGCATTTTAACTGTGTCAAGTTCAAAATGTGCTTTATTCCGAAGCCACAATATACATGTTATACAAAAAAATTAACTCTAATGTTTTTAAACTTATCACCACATAACATACCTCCCCACAGAAAAATAATGAAAGTTCATATTGATGAGCTTCCAGCAAGTGTAATGACTAATTAATGATGATTTTCCTGTCATTGACCTACAGCGCCAAAACACAGTTCAACAGTTTGAGGCAACCAGCCAGTAGGCTAACCTGTCATTCTAAAGAGGTGCATACTGAGTAACTGTGCATGCAAAGTAAAAAAAAAAAAATAAGCCTCATAAGAGGAGCTTCCACCTTTTCATATTCAGGGTGACTCTGAAGCAAGAAAGGCACAGTTAACAAAACCATGTTAGTGTAAAGAATAGAGTGAAACTAACATATCACTCTTTTACCTACAACACCTATTTAGTTTTGGGTGGTACTCTCAATATTTTATGAATCATCACAATGTCTGCTGAGATAATCAGATATGATATTTTCTCTTCCTCAGATGTGACTTATTTCCAGATTGTATTGCTGTAAATATAAGCTGCACCTAGTGAGTCTTTGATTCTTGTTTTTGAATCTATGCAAGTACTTAATTGGGTTAGGGTCTGAAAATACCTGCACAGGGACACAACCTGCAGAAATGTAAATCTCAAAATGCTCTACAGACAAAATCAAAGCCAGTGCTTCTTTCTCTACAGTTGAGTAGTTTCTTTGATGCTTGTTCAGCTTCTTTGAAAAATATGCCATGGCGTGATCAACCTGACCCTGACCCAACTGCGAGATCCACGAACCGACCCCAACATCACAAGCATCTACAAATAATCTGTACTGTTTACTGTAATCTGGTACAGCTAGCACTGGAGCCTGCATCAATAACTGCTTCAAAGCATCAAAAAACTCCAGACAGTCTTTGGTCCATTTGAACGTTACACCCTTGCGCAACATATCCGTCAAAGGAGCTGACACTTCTGCAAAGTTTTGGCAAATCTTCCTGTAGTAACCTATAACTCCCAAAAACTGCATAATATGCTTCTTGCGTGTAGGTACTGCAAACTGTTCAATGGCCTTGACCTTTGCATCCTTGGGAACTATCTGTCCTTGACCAACAGTATAACCCAAATATGTCACTCTTGCATAACCAATGTCACTTGTGACCAAATTGACTGTCAACTTAGCTTCTCTCAATCGATGCAAAAATTCCCTTGTTCTCGTCATATGATCGTCCCAATTGTCAGACACCAGCCCAACATCATCAATAAAAACAGCACAATACTCCAGTTCATCTGTTACTTTGTACATAAGCCTCATAAAGACCGACGGTGCGTTTTTGAGGCCAAAGGCCATGACCTTGCACTGATACAGGTTATCAGGACTAGCAAAAGCTGTATATTGTTTAGATTTTTCAGTCAAAGGAACTTGCCAGTACCCTTTGAGGAGGTCCCACTTAGATATGAACTTGGCATTTCCAATTCTATCAATACAGTCCTCAACTCTGGGTACAGGATAACAATCTGTGACTGTGAGTGCATTTAACTTCTTGAAGTCAATACACATTCTATATGTAGAATCAGGTTTCGGTACAAGAATAGCAGGACTACTCGATGGCGAGTTGCTGACTTCAATAAGATCATTGTCAACATGTATTGGACTTCCTCTTTTAAAGCTGCTGCTTTAATAGGATTCAACCTGTATGGATGCTGTTTTACTGGAACAGCCCCATCTTGCAAAACAATCTCCTGTTCCAAAACATCAGTCCTACCTGGCACATCCGAGAACAAATCTGAATATTCAGCAATTAAAGCTTTCATATCCTGTCTCTGGGTTTCTGTTAGATGACTCAACTTCTCATCTAACTTCTTCAAAACTTCAGAATTTTTCATAGGTTGAGGTGATGTTTGTTCTATATACTCTGAAACAGGATCTACATTCTTTTCATCTACAATCGGTGAACCATCTATCTGTACACAAAGCACTGTAGCTTCCCTGTCAAAGTATGGTTTGATCATAGTTACATGACAAACCCGTTTGCTTCTCCTTCTGTCTAGTGTATTTATTACATAGTCCACAGAATTTAACCTACTGTGTATAGTGTAAGGCCCTGTGAACTTTGCTTGTAGTGGATTACCAGGGATGGGTAACAAAACTAACACTTTGTCACCAGGGGAAAATGACCTCTCCCTAGAGTTTTTGTCATACCATGACTTCATGTTCTGTTGTGCATGTGACAGGTTTTATTTGCCCACCTTGCACACATCCTGTTATCTGTTCTTAAATTCTGATGACTACTTCAACATATTTAAGTTGTTTCCATCATCAGGAGCTACACAGTATTCTTTGAATAATTTCAAAGGACCCCTTACCTCATGCCCATATACCAACTCAAATGGTCTAAATCCCAACAATTCGTTTGTCACTTCCCTGACTGCAAACAACAAGAAATGCAAACCGTTGTCCTAATCTCGAGCATTCTCCACACAATAAGTTCTCATTATCCTTTTCAACATTTGATGATACCTCTCAAGCGCCCCCTGGGTCTGTGGATGGTAAGCTGACGAGGTTTTATGTTGAATACCCAACTTTTTCAACACATCATGAAATAATCCAAATGTAAAGTTTGAACCCAAGTCTGACATTATGACCTTTGGTAGCCCTACTCTGGTGAAAAACTGAGTCAAAGCTGTCACAATCGACTTTGTGTTTATTTTCCTGAGAGGAATTGCCTCTGGATACCTTGTCACCATGTCCATGATGGTCAACACATAACTATTTCCTGATTTTGATTTAGGTAATGGTCCTACACAGTCAATAATTATAGTATCAAATGGATTTTCAAATGTTGGTATGGGAATCAGTGGTGCGACCTTGACATTTTGGTTTGGTTTCCCTGCCACCTGACACGTGTGACACGTCGTACAGTACTGCACCACATCAATATGAATACCTGGCCAGAAAAAATACTTGTATATCCTATCCAGTGCTGCCCTAACACCTAAATGTCCAGCCATAGGTATATCATGTGCCAAATGCATTACTTCCTGTCTATATTCCTTAGGCAGCACTATTTGGTGAACTTCATTCCAAGTCTCATTGGCAGGAACTTCACTATTCTGCCATTTTCTCATCAACACGTCATTGTTTACATAATAGCACACTGGAACTTTCTTTGCCTCTTCCTGGGGCAAAGCATTATGCCGAGCAGCTTTAAATGTAGTATCAGTTCTCTGGTTGGTTACCAAGTCTTTCCTATTTATCCTAGTACCAGACTGACCACCACTGTCTTCATTACTGAATAACTCAGCTACAGATGTGTCTTCCAACACTGTATCAACCACATTGGACTCAATCCTATCATTAAGATTTTTGTCACTGTCAAGTTTCAAAATTTTCTCCACTTTATTCTTTTGTGATCTGGTTGTCAGACAAGCGGGAAAAATACCTGGATGCTCAACTTGCAACTTTTCTGTGCTTTCATCCAAACCTGGCTGTAACCTTAACCTAGGTGTGACCTTCACCTTGGGACCTGCTATGTCATTCCCCAGGATCATATCTACTCCTTCCATTGGTAGACGGTGTAGCTTTCCCACTGTCACTAAACCTATCAGATATTCAGATTCCAGCCATATACTATGTATTGGTACAAGCATGTCAGAACAATCAACCCCCTGAATATTAAAAAAGGCCACCGGTTCTCCTCACTGGAACCTGGAGTTATCCACAACTAAACTTTGAGCACTCCCTGTGTCTCTAAGTATCATAACGGGACTTTTCTCCTGACCTTCACCTTTTGACACAAAGCCTTCAGACTTAAACTCTCCATACATGTCTTTTACTGGCTCCTCTATGTGTGCTATTTCAGTAATAGGTGCTACATCCATCTGACTGCCTTGTATTAAACCTACTGGCTTTTTGGCTCCTTGAGGTTTCAGTTCAGGGTGCAGTTTATAACACCTCTCTGTATCATGAGACCCTTCACAATAAGTACACTTAACCTTAGGCTTAAGCTCTGGGTACAAAAGTCAACACTTGTCCGTGGTATGTGACTTTCTACAATGACCACATCTAACTCTCCTGTTGGCACCTTCCCGGCCACCAGCTTTGTGAATATTTTGTGCATTTTCAGTACTTGGGTGCCTAGGCTTACCTTGTCCTTGACCTTGACCTTGACTTTGGTTTGACCTAAACACACCTTGACCACTACCAGTTTTATACTGCTTGTGCGTCAAAGAATACTCATCAGCCGCTACTGCTGCATCCATAAGCCTGTCATATTTATGCTCTTCAAGATACGTTTTAATATCCTGAGCTACAATCTGTTTGAAGTCTTCAAGTAACAACAGCTCACATAGCTTATCATAACCACCTTGCACATCAAGAGACGTAATCCACCTATAAAGCAATGTAGTTTTCTCCCTTGCAAGTTCTACAAAGGTAACATGTTGACTTTTCTGTAGTCGTCTGAACTTCAGCCTGTATGCTTCAGGGACCAACTCATATGCTTTCAAAATCTCCCATTTCACAACTTCATAATCTTGAGCCTGTTCTGATGACAAAGCTGCATATGCTTAATGCTTTACCCCTCAACTTGCTCCAGAGAAGAGTAGACCAATGCTCTTTGGGCCATTTCAAATTTCCAGCAGCTCTTTCAATACCCAAAAAATATTTATCCACATCTCTCTCCAGGGAATCTGGTACTAATTTGACATGTGCAGTTACATTTAAATGGTCAGAATCTGTCCTGTGTGACCTACTGCCCACACGTAATTCAAGTTCACGCATGCAATATTCATGATTCATTTTCTTTTCCTCAGATTGTAAAGCTAACTCCCTTCCCTTTTCTAACTCCCTTCCTTTTCTTTCAAAGCTGGGAAAAAATCTAAATCATACAAGCACTCATTTACTTTCTGTACTAATGCGGGTTTCAACAGCGTAGATACGAGAATGACGTCTTCCAGCTCCTAATGTTCCACTAATTGTTCTATATCTTCCCGCTTTAATGTAGAAACAGACGTTCTTGTCAGAGGCTGTTCTAAAAAGTCAGCTGGATTGAAAAGAGACATCCCGACTTTGTAATGTAATATTCATACAAAGCATGCACTAAACTGAATCACTTGTACTTGGTGCGGGCCCTGTCCAACGTAGTTCTTGTTGCATAATATCACACTCCTTTGGACTGGTTTTGTTTGGCACTTCATCACTGGGGAGGGTAAAAGTGTGTGCTTAATGAAAGACCCTGTCTCAAGTCCTCTGTTCACGGCAACTCAAATCATGTTCCCGGACGAGCTCCAATTTCATGTTACAAGGTGGCTTTACCTAGCCCATCTTGTGCCAAACTGGCCCTCAATAACAGAAAGAAAATAAAAACGCTACACTTTTACTGCCGTGAACAGAACACAAAGACAAAGCTTTTTGTTCAAATATATTGACTCACATTTTACACAAAAAACACAGCAAGGCAAAAACTGACAGTTCATCTATAATGTCTGTACACTTCTTTGATAGGCTTTACACAAAGTGGTTGGCCGGGTCGGGTGTCCTGGCTTGTCCAATCGACATCCGGACTGCAACTCAGAATCAAAGGGCAGTATCACAAAAATAAAATAAAACCAAGAATATTATCTTGTAATTTTGTAAAAACCCGTTTTAAATTGTCAGACCCAAACTGTGGTTTAGTTTTTTCCAATTTTCTGGTCTTATCAATCACCAAAAATAAGACGTATTAATTTAAAGGATTTGCACTTGACAAATATCACACAAAAAGCCACATTGGAGAGCTCACAAAGCTCTGAAAAATATATTTACACTGGTTTCCTCGTCAAAACTGGCTATTTCAAAGCCTACATCATTTAATAAGTGAACCGCACAAGATCATAAATACAATATTGCAGCACACAAGTGCTCAAAAATGGCTTAACCACAAGCCTACATTATTTTAAATGGTTGATAACACAAGATCCACAAAAATACAACATATATTGGAGCATACACAAGCTCTCAACAAACCAATACACACGTTGAACGCCTGGCTGCAGCAGGAACACTACCAATATTTTATCGTGCACCCCGTTCGCTATATGCATGGGTCAGACATTTCGGATGTTTGACGGTAAACAGCAATACACAGCCCTTTTTATTTGGGAGACAAAGCCTAGTCCTGCCCCCACTGTGATCGCCTTTCACTCACTGAACCCATCAGTAGATCTTTCTCAACCAATCAAAACCAAGCAAAATCGGCGATCACACAACACTTCCTGGCATGCTGACACTTGGCATTTTAACTGTGTCAAATTCAAAATGTGCTTGAATTCAGCTTGACTCCGAAGCCACAATATACATGTTATACAACAAATTAACTCTAATGTTTTTAAACTTATCACCACATAACATACTTCCGCACAGAAAAATAATGAAAGTTCATATTGATGAGCTTTCAGCACATAACATTGTACATGTGTCTTTATAGACCCTGTAGTGTTGTGGTACCGTATACAGGGTTTAATAATGTATTGAGCATAGGGTTCTTTAGTTTTTCCTTTATTTTTGCTTAGGTACTACTTTTCTTTTATATTATAATGTTGGTGATTCATTTGGGTTGCTATATATACTGTTAGCAGGCGGCATGTAGACACAATCCCCATTTTTCAACAAGCCAAAGAGTTGCATTGAGGTCGAGAGAGCCGAGTTAGGAGCTTTGTCCCCGAACCTGCATATAATGTAAGTAACTAACATATAAAAGAGTGTTGTAAAATCAGGTTATGTAAAGGTGTAAATGAAATTGATAGCTTGTACAGATTACGTATATGGAATAGATTGAATTGAGAAAAGAGTATTTAACATTGGTTATAAAGGGTTAATATTAAAGCTATATATATGTATATATGTATCTAGGTAAAGATTCATGATGCTTGAGCTTAAGTTATTGGCAGCATATATTCTTGTATGAATTGGTCAAAGGGTCAGGCAACAAATATCCTTTCTTTTGTTAGCACGTGTGCGCGTCGTTGAGTCATTGCGTGCATTCAGGTGTCAAGGGTTAGCAACGATTCAGAGTGTAATTTCATGCCTAACAGTAAGCTTTTCTTATAAACCTATGTAAAAAGGACAATTCTTATTTGTGCGACTTGAACATAAAAGTTTGGCATTTTGGGGTACATATAAATTGACAGCAGGTGTCGCTGTTGTTTCAGCTTACTTTTATCACTGGCCGTATTAATGGTTATAAATTCTATTTAACTATGAATTATTTACTAATAGCATAGATTATTTAAGTATTTGTTAAATGGTGAAATGATATATTGTTAAAACTTGGTATATTGTTTAATAGAATATTGTATATGAAGTTATAAGTGAACAAGTGTTAAAAATAGTTATGATAAATGGTATATTACGATAAATGTTATGTAAGTTAAAAGTTATACCAAATGAGTAGTAAAGATGGTTATATGTTGATTATATGTATATTGTTGCAGTATGTCTCTATGATGTCGCAGTGATGTCCTAGTGTCAATAAATGCCCATGGAGATTAAACGGTTCGAGTTGAGTCCTTCTTTCAGTCAAAGTGACAGGCAGTGGGGTTTTTGTTTTGTGTGTGTAAGGCTCTAGTTAAGACTACTTCTTGAAAACAAGCACACGATAGACCTTTTACAGCACCACACCCAGCCTTAGGTATAACTGCAATGCACAACCCTGAGCAATGTATGATTTTCCTGGTGGGAGATGTGGTATCGGTTTCTGTCTGAAGGCTCCTTGCATTTTTCCTAATGGATTTGTACAATATGGGGAAATCATGTCTGATATAGGTTCAATATTCTCTGATGCCGGAGGAAAATCATGGTGCAGCTCATGGGGATTCTAGGGTAATCAGGGTCCACTATGGCAATGTAACTGGTAGCTGGAGTTGGGAGTTATTGACTCACTGAAGTCCACCTGTTGGAAGTGATTACATATGCGAGTGCCCAAAGAAATTGTTTATGTCGAAACATATCTTATTGCTTTCTTTATATTATTTCTGCATACTGATGGGTGATCGTAGCCAAACCTCCTCTAATTTCTTTCTTTATAATAGGATGAATGTCTATGTCTGACAGTACATCAAGTGACACTCCAAATATTTCAAAGGTGTCATCCCAAACTAGCCCTAAAGCTGTGGTATAATGAGCTGGACCTAACCACACTCATGTTGGTATTGGCATAGGAAATGGAATCTAGTATAATTTGATCAGACATGATATGAGTGTGTATACAATTTTTCGGTGATGCAAGAAGGGGGATCTCTAATTAGGGAAGGGAAATGGTATCGAACGCTGAGTTCTGAAATAACTTTGTCAGGCTTTGCAAAATCGATATTTTCTCTATTTGTAGTTTCGTAGGAGTGGGTTTGTTGTGACGGAGTAGCACTTATATCGTTGGAATATGAATGTAATTGATCCTCAATATATCGAACAAAAAACTTGAGCACTAAAAATGTCTATTAACTTTAAAATATTAAGCTTTTTGAACAGTGGATAAGCATTGAATTTTTCAGGACAAATGAGACGTATAACTTTTTTCTGTAGGGTGTATATATACTGAACCCCAATGAAAAGTATCCACATAAAAAAATTAACACATTAATTTTGTAAGTTACTAAGTACTGTGTGTGCATATATGCATGGTTTGGAGCCTACATCAGGGTCATTCAGGACAACTTTTTAACTTTTGCTGGGTTGTTACATAATGCATGTGACTTTTGTGCACCGAATATGGCTTCTGACCACCAGTCCTATTGGATGGCTAAAATGACCTGATGTTTTCAGTGGCTTTAAAAAGGGATGTTCAGCCAAGAAAAAAGCCAGTGGTCTCAGGTGTGTTGAGGCGATCATGCCGCGTGTGAGCCAAGGTCAAAGACACCATGCTTTGGGGCTTGCAGAGGGTGGAGTCCCAATCACTCAAATCGCACAAAGAATGGGGTGTACTCGGCGCACCATCCAACGACTAATTGAACGGCAACAAGAAACTGGATCCGTAGATGATCGGCCTAGGCCTGGCCGAGAAAGAGTGACAACACCTGGCCAAGACCGTCACATCCGGTTGATGCACCTGCGAGACCGTTTCCGTACAGCAGCCCAAACAGCCCGTGAGACTCAAGGGGTGAATCACCGTCCTGTCAGTAGTTCTACTGTGGAGAGGCGACTGAGGAGCAGTGGCCTAACAGCCAGAAGACCTTACAGGGGTAACCTGCTGACCCAACCCAGAAGAGAAAGACGACTGCAGTGGTGTAGAGCACACTCCAGGTGGACTCGCCAGCAGTGGAATACCGTCCTTTTTACTGACGAGTCCCGTTTTTGTGTCAGCAGAGCAGATGGCAGAGAACGTGTGTGGCGCCGGACTGGGGAGAGATATGCAGATGCCTGTGTCCGTCAGGCAGATCGATGGGGTGGACCCTCTGTCATGGTGTGGGCAGGCATCAGCAACTGCTACCGGACACCCCTAGTGGTCATTCAAGGGATCCTCAATGCTAGGCGGTACATTGATGAGGTGCTGGAGCCGCACATGGTCCCATTTATGGAGCAGCATCAAGATCTGGCGATCTTTCAGCAGGACAATGCACGTGCACACTCTGCAAGATTAACAATGAACTTTCTCAATGAGAACAGCATCAATGTCATGGAATGGCCAGCGTTCTCACCCGATCTGAGCCCTATTGAACATTTGTGGGATCAGTTAGGCCAAGGTATTCAACGGAGGACACCTATGCCTACTACCCGAAACCAGCTGATCCAAGCTCTGCAGGAAGAATGGAATAATGTTCCCCAACACAGAATTCAAACCCTGGTCAGCAGTATGCGCCGCAGATGTATAGCATGTGTTGATGCTCGAGGTGGCCACATCCCATATTGAACAGAAAAATTTGTGTGACTTTCAATTAGGGCAGTTAATGACATTTTTTGCCTGTAAGTGACGTTAATGTCGGTAGAGCGTGACATTATTTTTACGCCAGAAAAGTGAATGCTTTGTTAAGTTCTAAGCACGTCTAGGTATGAAATGTTTCAAGTATAAACAATAAAATACTTCAAAATTGGCATGTGGATAATTTTCATTGGGGTTCAGTATACGATCACATGAGAAGCCCCAAGCAAAAATTGAATAATTAAGAAATGATTGAAAAAGAAAATTGCAAATTAGTACTAGCGTGGTTGTAGGAATATATTTATATAATCTCTTGAAGTTTGCAACTATTTTGGGAAGTTTATGGTTATAAATTCTATTTAACTATGAATTATTTACTGAGAGCATTGATTATTGAAGTATTTGTCCTACGTTTTCTTTGTGTCACTTCTAAATTTATGAAATTCTTGTTTATAATATTTTTGCTTTGCTAGATAAAAATTTCTATTCAGTATTGTATTTTATGTTTTCAGGTATAGCTTTAATATATTCCCTTAAGGATTATCTTGTCGTATGGTTTTGAGATTTTTATAAACATTTTCATGGTACTTATTTATATCAGAATCCCATTGGTAATCCAAGGGGTGTTTTTATGTATATAAATTTCACTGTCTTTCTCAGGAGATATTTTTCCTTGGCTTCACACTTTTTCAATGATATTATATTTATCATTTGGATTTTTCAGTAAATCATGATCCAGCATTTGCATTATATCCGCTTGATTAATATCTCTGTAAAACAAACTCCAAGGAAATGTGGTCCATGGTTTACACCTGTATTTATTTAGGGAGTCCTTTTAAGTCCATATTTGTGTTGAAGCAGGTGAATTAGGGTAAATGGTCTTACATGTCCGACAAAATGATTCCTGAAGTGCACAATGTTTTGGTATGAGATAGGTCACACAAAATGCTCTACTAGGGTGCCAGTCCTATCTGTAAGTCTAGTTGGTAATGTTATTTTTGGCTGGAACCCATTGCAAAACATTAAATCCAGATATTCAGTAAATTTTTCTCTGGTATTAAGCTTAAGTAACTCAATATTAAAATGTCCAACCACAATTCTATCAGATGACTCAGTAGATAGATTTTCAATCATTGGCTATGTTGTGCTGTGGGCTTTGTTCTCCGACTCATAGTTATAGTGCAGGTAGAGTGCGTTTATAATGTTCCAGATTCATAAATATAACAAAAACGATGTAGGCCTACTTTACTCTTTTCCTGAAAACTTAGCTGACTGGCAAGTCGGGATAACTAAAAGGTGATGGGCCTAACAGGTCTCTTTTTATTTTTGGCAGAAGTAATGAAATTTGTGTTTTGGGTGGTTAGGCCTATACATTTTGGAAAAGAACTAGTGTCTGCAGTTAATGATGAATATCTCTAAGGTTGAGAGGACCGGTTTAAAACCACCAGTTGCCTTTTATGGGTGACTGCCTGTCTCAAGTCAGGAGTGAAATTCGTTTCTTTATATTGGTATTGGAAGAGAACTGTTGATGCTTTGGCAAGTCTGGAATCTCTTAGCTGTCATTGTTGGGTTTGCAATTAATGAATATGGATCATGTTTTTCTGTACTATTTAAGAATACATTAACTTCACCATTGGAGTCCCTTGGTGGTCGATAAATATTATATGAGGTATTTTTTTCTGTAATCCATTTCCAAAAACATCTGAAATCAATCCTTCCCAAATTCTGCTTAAAGAATAGATTTTTCTAAGTGAATATTGAAAATTAGATTAAAAGAGAAAGGGGGTTTATTAGATATGTCAATATTGGCAGCAAGTTTAGGACCAATATTTGTAAAGAATGTGTTAAATCGATCTGCAATTATTTTTTTTGTAAGGTATGTTTACATAATCAACTAAGAAAAAAGGGGAATTGTTTTTTTTATTTTGCTCATATTCAAAACATTTTTATAGTGTCCTACGTTTTCTTGGTCTCATTTCTAAATTTATGAAATTCTTGTTTATAATATCTTTGCTTTGCTAGATTAAAATTTATATGCTGACGTAAAGTTGTAAAGTGGTACCTTCTATGTTTATAAACTAATGGTTCAAAAAGTTTTTTCCTTTGATTACCCCAAAACCAAATTTTGTTACCATGGTAACCAGTAATTACCAAACCTAGCTAGGTACCTTTTTTTTTAAGGGAAGATTCAACGGCAGTGTTTTCACATGTATTAGTTCTCCACAATTCGCAGCACTGGCCATGTGACGAACTGCCATGTCCACAAAAAATGGCTCACTTTGAGTAATAAAAGCATTTGAAATCACGTTGCTTGGCGACCCAAAACACTCTTACTTCACACAATTGACTTTACTGTTAGTGTAGAAAGAATATCTTTACGGGTTTAACATGAAAATTATTACTGATAGTTAAAACTACAAACAAGTTTCTAATGTTTGATTGCAAATTTGAGTGATCTCTACAAACATTCTGCTGCCATGGTAACCACTTGTTGACACTTCCTATCTCAAACCGGTTTTTGATGGAAACGCTTTTATAGTAGGTATGCTGATGTAAAGTTGTGAGGTAGTACCTTGTATGTGCATACCGTTATGGTTAATAAGGTGTTTTCACTACATTTCAGGAAAACTTAATTTCCTGGTAATGATAGCCAATATAAATACAAATTGACCATGGAATTGATAGTGTATCCTACCTTAAACGTCAGGTTCTCATCTTTTGGTTGATACCAAATCCATTCCAATTTTTTTCCAGTTGAACGAAAACTGAAAATAAGCCTTTTTTTTGCGATTTTAGCTGGCCTACTATAATGGGTGTCTGCCTGTCTCAAGTCAGGAGTGGAATGTATTTCTTCAAATTGGTATTGGAAAAATGCATGTTGATGTCTAGTAATTCTTGAATCTCGGTCGTTTGCTGTGTTAAACTTTGCCTTCATTGTTGAATTGAAATTTATGAATACGGGTCATGTGTTTCGAAACTATTTAGCTCAGCGTCATCCTTCTGCTGTTAAACCAGCCTTTCTTGATTCACATAAAGCTTTTGACGTAGATGATTATCTTGGCTTGCCTGGTTATTTCGGCCACTTGCTGTGATTACATCTGGACTCAAGTTAGTACTAAGAGCTCATTTGGCCAGCCAAGTTTCAAATACCATAAAGAAATGTCCCTGTCAGCTCAAAACATGAAAATATTCCTATGCTGAGACAGGATTTTGTCTTAATAACCATACAAATTCAGTTAAATCCGGAATTCTAGGTATAAGATTGTTAACACGTTTATCGAAATAGCGAAGTTTCCTGATGGGAAAAAGAAAGTCTCTCTCTCTCTCTCTCTCTCTCTCTCTCTCTCTCTCTCTCTCTCTCTCTCTCTCTCTCTCTCTCTCTCTCTCTCTCTCTCTCTCTCTCTCTCTCTCTCTCTCTCTCTCTCTCTCTCCTCTCTCTCTCTCTCTCTCTCTCTCTC
>CAXHWN010001269.1:0-34000 GCA_964020975.1 Hermodice carunculata
ATACGTCAAATTCGACGATGTTTCTTCAAAATGCCTACCCATTACAACTGGAGTGCCACAGGGCTCTATTTTGGGTCCTCTTCTTTTTATAATTACACAAATGACATGTATTTGGCATCTTCAAAATTTGAATCGATTTTTTATGCAGACGACACGACTCTTATCAATTCACTTAGTTCTTTCAATTTTCCTCTCAAGGACACTGACTCTGTATCAAATAGCATAGAAATCGAATTAAACAAGGTTTGTGATTGGCTGTCAGCCAACAAATTATCTATAAATATTGCTAAAACTAAATATATGGTGTTTCACTTCCCTCAATGAAAAATAAATTTCACCTTAAATCTTAAAATAAAGAATGTGCCCATCTACAAAACCAGTGATTTTGATTTCCTAGGTTTACGAATTAACGAAAACTTAAATTGGCACTCACACGTTAACAAAATTGGAAATAAGCTCTCAAAAATTATTGGTGTTATGAAAAGAACACAAAATTATTTTCCGCAAGATATTCTATTACAAATCTACAATTGTCTTTTTCTTCCTCATCTAAATTTTTGCATTCTTCTGTCGGGTTTCTCGTGTGACCGTATTTTCAAACTTCAAAAGAAGGCTGTTCATGTTGTTTGCCTGGCAAGATATAATGCCCACACGGATCCTCTATTTAAAACGTTAAACCTTTTACAAGTACCAGATATTCTTAAGTTAAGATCCTTAAAATTTTACTATAGATATTTAGAAAATAAACCCCCTGATTACTTTAACAACATATTTGCAGCTACAATACCTTCTCACCGATATTTCACTCGACATAGAAATGACAGCCAGTTTCCTATTCCTTCTAGAAATTCGACAAAACATTGTATTAGGTATTACCTTCCAACCCTCTTAAAAAACACACAACCCTGTATGAAAGATAAATTTTTCACACATTCTTATAATGGTTTTGCAACCTACATAAAGCTTTTCTTCGTGAAGCAATATAAAGACACTTGTACAGTTGCACACTGTTATGTTTGTGGTAATTAAGTGACTTTATATTTACCCTGTATATTTACGCTTCTAATCTCTGTTCTTAATATTTTTGCCAGTTGTTTGCTAATTATAATTTTACCGAAAGGTGGCCTTGGCGATAGCGGATCATAGAATCCTTAGCCAAGGTCATCCTAATATCATTTAGTTCAACTATGAGTTCTTGGTTTTTTTGGAATGTTTATGATCAATATGTTGCAAACAAATTAAAATTGTAACCCTTTGATTGAAATTGCTGTATTAAAGCTAAAGGTTTCTCATATTCTTTTTTATCTGTGTTTGTTTAGTAGTTATGGTGCCTCAACGATTTGTGTACGTTTGGGGTTTCTGAGGCTTAGACCTTTATAATTCCAAAACAAACATCAATAAAAAAAATCTGTGCAACCCGTTTTTGCCACTTACTTTGGAAGTAATTCAGTAAAAACAGACTGAAATTTCATTGAGCCAGTAGCAAGTTATTCCCACATTTGCATACAGTTTGCATCACAATTTCATATATAAAAAGAGGATATTTACACAACAAATATAAACAAACGACCATGATCCCATTTTGTTTAAGACCTGTTGTTTGTGGCTTTTCCAGAAATGTATACTTTGTTTAGGTTTATAGGTATCTGTTTCAAGCCTCATTAAAAAAATCAAACAAGGAAGAATTTGAAGCTTAGAGATGACTGGCACATTAGTGCATCATAGCGACTAAGATATTCGACAACAAGAGGTAATTTTCGTTCATTCAGTGCCCATATGTTTTAACAGAGATGAGTGAAATATTCTTTGGCAAGTTTCAAGAAACTGTAAACTGCATAAGGATTTCCTAAGAATTGACGTGAAACTGCCTTCTAATTAATGGCCACATGTTCATTAATTAACTTGAAGGAAATTATAAATTCCTTGCAATGTGCCAAATACCAGTAGTACTTCTGGTGAATGACCTGGATACAATGAATGTACATTCCACCAAACGTTTGAGGAGAAAGAAAACAATAAATTTGAAGAAATGAACAATGCCACGAAAGTTGAAAAACATGTTAAAAAAAATCGCAGTTCTATCAGTTGAAATTATTTATTTACACAATTTCTTCCACCACTTGTACCACTTGATTTCGTCCGTGGTGTATATCGCTATAAATGGGTTGGTGGTGACAATAGTGGAATAATGAATCATGACATCAGGATTATACAATTATTTTAATATTCTGAAAGATACTCGGTGTTAGTGTCTGTGCTCAAAGTGGCTTAAGGTTTTTTTTCAAGCTTTCATAGTGATATGTTCACAACTGTTTGCTTTAGAACAGGTAAGACACCAAAAAAACTTTAGGGTATCTACTACCTATATGTCTTAAGATCATACAGTGCACATTCTTAATGAAACCACGTAAGACGTATTATGCATCACTCAAGGGACTATGCCACACTTGCATGTAAATATCTTCAACATAACTAACAAAATATGTACCAAGTACCAAATTACACAAGCGGCGATCTTTGTAGATTTGCCAATATATTTACTGAACTGCAAGTTCTCCACGAAGTGCCAAAAACATACAGAATGCTGAATCACATGCTCTCCGATCTCTGTTGTCAAGATGACTTGCTATCCCCGCCCATGCACATGGGATAGATCATCCCCATACAGGGTGCAGCACAGTAAGCGACAAAGCGTGGCCAGCTGACAAAGAAAGTAGTTAGAAACACACTGACAAATGTTGCAAAGATCGACGCACATGACTTGGAAGGCAAGACAAAAATCTTCTCGCCGCCTACAACAATCTGTGCATCGCTGTTTCTTCGTCATTGACGCATATTCACATAGCTATGTCCAAGGCAATGCTGGAAACTTTGTCTACAATGTGTAGATAAGATACGTGAACTTATTTTATTCAAAATATTGATTTTACTACCATTGTATACTTATCAAATTAATTCCCTTTGTTGATTAATTTTGGCTTAACGGTCGAAAAATATTCGTTAGAACAACTGGAAATCAATTCAGGCTATAAGAACATCAGTGCTCTGGCGACATGCCATTTACCCATTCAGTACTGTGGAACTGTAGGCATGCTAGTAATTGAATGAATACCCTGTGTTCAAGGAATATGAATTTAGCATTCCTGTTGTAATTCAGAGCAGCTTTTGTCAAGTAGTTTAGCCACAATTGGCATTGAATGTCGTTTAGACACTCAAATGATGAATATTTGTATGTGACACCTCAAATACTTGTACTAAACTTATTTTATCGGATATTACAGTACATATTATTACAGTAATAATTGACAACTATTGAAAATAGGGCAAAGTCCCATGTAAATCCGTCTTACTGGGAAGGACCAATGAGCAGGAGAGTATCAGACACAGAGACATAAGCAAAAGATGACCAACACCTAAACGAAACAGAGAGCAGGGAAGAGGTTTTAACACCAAAGTGGTGAATTTGACCGACCATGGATTTTAAATAAGAGTACATACAAAAAAAGAAGCTAATACAATTTAGAGGATCAACCAATGCCTTTTGTGTGAAAACGACTTGTAGCACTATATTCTTGCACTTCTAAAACAATTTCAACATTTTGCTCAATTGAAACTTCGTGAGAGGCATATAATACTGTTTGTATGGTAAATGGAGCAAGACGGCAGATTGAGTCATGCAAAGCTGATTGTGGGGCAGCATATGAGGGACAGAAAAACAAATAATGCCATGAATATTCCCTTGGTGAGACACAAGAACATTTAGCAGAATCCTTTACACCAATTTATAATACATGCAAATTTAATTTAATTGGCTGCCATCTGGACGTGTATGTTGGACTGAAAGAAATCTAGTGCCAATGTTATAAATTTCCTGGAATTGTATTGGCCAAGGGATTTTGACTATTTTAGATTTCAGGATCTGTAATGGATTATCCTGAGTCTCCAGGGGAAGTTTTTTCCAGAGCCTGGCTGTGGAAGGAATAAATGATGCATGAAAAACGTCAGCTCGAGCACCAAAATGAGGAAGATCATACCTCTGATGGGTGTCATGGGTTTGAATGCCTGTAGTAGACACAATATAAATTATGGAACACACAAAATTGGGAGCAAAATTGTTCATACATTAAAGTCAATTTGGATATTTCCCTACGTTAAGTCAGTCAACCCTCCGATTTCCTTGCGTAACTTAGCAATGCTGGTTCCATAAATTAACCCAGTAACAATACGAGTGGCATCCAATTGAGTACTTTCTAGTTTTTCACAATCATATGATGTACAGCCACTCCAAACTGGACTGCCATATCACCAAATATGGCATATAAAAGACATCTAAATAAAGGTTGTTCTATTCAGACCGAAGTTCAACGTCTTCATTACACTGCTGAGTTTGCTTGATTTGTTGCACATGTGGAATTTAGAGAGAACCATTTTCAATCTAAACGAATCATTAGTCCAAAGTGCCTGAGATGGTTAACATCTTGCAACATATTGTAAACCACCCAGTCGGTTTATGGTGTGATCTGACTGTGTTTGATGCAATAAAAGATGACTAGGCGGTCCACACAAGGTAGGCTAGTCTGCAATGGAAAAGACAACTGCATTAAGTTCGTAAGTTTGTCTACTTCAATCTTTATTCTTCCTTCCGGTTCATCAATCGTATTGATAGCAGATCGGTTTCTTCCAGGCATGCTCTCCTGTAGCTGAGAGTCCAAGCTCTTCCTTCCGGTACATCAATCGTATTGATAGCAGATCGGTTTCTTCCAGGCATGCTCTCCTGTAGCTGAGAGCCCAAGCTCTTCCTTCAGATATCTCTCGTTATAGTTGAGAGAACAAACTCTGCCTAGCATGGCAAATGTACCTCCTTTTATACACAGTTATGACTCATGAACAAAAGAAAGTCCCAGGGACAGCTGCTATGCAGCAGAAATATCTGCCTAGATCCAGTCAGAATCGGTTAAATCCTGTTCTTATTACGTTTTATCAAAACAAACTATGATTCAGTGATGTCAAAGCCCTAAATTAGTTTCTGCTTTACTGTACACTAGCTCCCTCTATCAGTTATTGTGTATATGAAATTTACCCTCCTGGTATTGTCATACCGGAAATGACTTATCAGGGTGAACAAGTTCACTCACAAACGTGATAGAAAAGACTTCCTATATTATATCCACAGACTTGTCATAATTGACACAATCTCAGTCTGAAATTAGATTATCCTTTAATAAACTCTGGAAATAATTAATTCCAATTTTGTACAACACATTTTCATGCACTACACAACCTCCAATTCATCACTGTCATAGATAGTTGTTATGTCGTGTAACTTGCTTACACATCCTGTACTGACTCGTTATCTCGTGACTGTATCTAGGTTATTTTTTTACATAACACCAATCCTGTATTTATTATTTTGGGGTTTACCAGTGTGCCAGCTATTATAATATTTGACAATATTACTACGTTCACAATCTGGGAACTTTCAATGTTCAGCCAATAACAATTCAACGTTTAGGGTGTTTTCACTGTACTTCCCCTAATACAATTAAAGGTCCCGATCAGAATCACTGTGGTTATTCTGTGGATATTATTTTGAGCCAACCTGATTCTTAGGATTCCTTAGGGTAATCCCTAAGGGCAGTTTTCTGTACCTATTATTAAGTCTGGGGTGAAGACTTTACAACATGACCGTCGTAAACAATAGGGGGTTGATCAGTTGTAATAAATTTAGAAATAAGCATCGGAATTGTTTCAAAGCAATAAATAATACCAGCCAGACACTAGACCATAGACCAATATTCAGCTATAGAGAATTGTCATCAGCAAAGAGTTTAATATTCGATCGAACGAGGTCAAAGATATCATTCTGTGTTATATATATATATTTACAGTAAAACAGAGGAGGTCCACGCACTGAACCTTGTGGAATGCAAGCATTCATTTTCCCCCAGCTAAAAGGTTTGCCCTAGGACTACAACAGGTTCTTATCGATCTGTGATAGAGAAGAATTAATTAATTTTAAATTGAATTGCCTGCTATAATACAGGATTGGTGACCAGCAATGACAATATTGTTCAGGAATGAGAAACATGTTTAAATAATATTCTTTCAAAGACTTTACCAATACATGCAGGAAATGACACGTCTTTAATCATTGCATGTTTCTCTGGGGACTTTGCTATGTAGTGGTGTATGTTAGCCCTTTTCCAGGCTGAAGAAAATTACATGGTACTCTAGGCAAGCAGCTGGATGCTCAGTTACGCGTGTAGTTTCGTATTAAGTAACGCTGTACTTGCTTCAGAAAATATAAGTATAAAGTAAGCCAAGCAAGGATAACGTATGTAAACATAACACCAGCAATGTATTGGAGTGGAGCAAATCTTTTCAGAGGTATGGAACCTGCACACATAGACAGAAGACAAAAACGGATAATCACATAAAATATCATATGAAAATTAAGCTGCCATTCTAAACACATACCAGAAATACTGACAGTGATATGCATCTTGTGTAACCCTGTAAGCTCCAAACACACAAAACATTATAGCATCCTGTTAATAATGCATAATAATCTATGATATACTAAAAACTCCGTGAAAAAAGTAAATTACACTAGTTACTATAACATGAATGTCGTAATGTAACCAGTAATTGGGATAAGAGAAATAAGTAATTACAGTGAAAACAATTACCCAATCAGCTTACGGTATATCTGACTGCGTTTAAGGGTGGAATAATTTGACCAGGTGGTCACAAAAGGTAGGCTTGTTAAGCAACAATCAAACAACGCCTCCAGGTTCTTGTAACTTCCATTTGAATCTTTTATATCTCTTGACCAATACATCAAAGTGTTATGAAGCAGACCTGGTTGGCCTCCTTTTTAAAGTATCGGTTGGGGAATGAAGCATGAAATATCAGTGCATTGCTTACAAAGTTTCTTTAAGCAAAAGGCTTCTTGACTGCTGGCAAGATCCACTATCTTCAGCAAATTATTCACAGCATTCTCGATGGGGGGGGGGGGGGGGGTTATTGGCCTGATGCTATATGTGACAACCTGTCTCTCTGGAGGTTAAAGAGAGACCCCACTTCTGTTGAATGTTTCAATATCAAGTTTGTAATGAACAGTCCGAAATGTTACTGGAGGTGATGTGGATCAACAACAAATAAAATGCTGAGAGGGCAGCAAAGTCATTTGCCTTTTTCCATTTGATTTCCAGTATCTTTGTGTAAACATATATATCTTGATCACATACAACCAGAACGTCAGTCTCAGTGACTATCCAATGATATTGAGTATTTTTCAGAGTGTTAAGCTCTGTTGGGCTTGCATCAACGACACGTAAGTGTCCAATTATGTGATGGGGGAGTAGTGTCCTTTGCATGCAGGTGTATATTTATTGGAATTCTGGAGGGCTGGTCATAGACTCAGCAGTAAGAGCAAATATAAACTGTTGTGTACTTATGCAAAAATGCTACCCCATAGCATGTTTGCAAAATTACACACATACCAACGATTGAGCAATGGAATTTAAATGAACACGTATAGTTCATATACTCTTACGTTTGCAAGTAGCATAGGGCAGCAGCTCAAGAGGAATGATTTCAGATGACTACAGGTGCAATTTTATTGGAACTACAGGACACGGCGATCTGGTTGACATGAGCCAGACACCCTTTGCTGTATTAAAAGGCCATTTGTGGAGTGTGTACTTCTTGTACCATATACATTCTCCTCCCATTTGTCCTTGTGCTTGTATCACATGATACCAAATTCAATGAAAACGGTGATGAAAGGTGAAACCATTCCTTCAACTGGTGGTTGCATCACATTTCCAGCAATTCCAGTGGTACATTCAGTCAGGTACGTTTAAATCTTGAGAAATATACTTGGTTGGGTGTGTTAGGTCAACCTTTCAAGAAAAGAAGTTACATTTTGCACAGAGTAACCAATATTTTGAAAATGGGAATCAGTATCCTGCAATTTTTTTTATCATATGCAAATTGTAAAATTGGGTCATAAAAGCAAGTAACTTTTTCTAAATTGTAATCATTCCCTGACCGTTCCGTCGCTCTTACATGAAGATAAACATATTTCACAAAACTTGTCTAAAGCTGAAATTTTCACTTCTTTATTTTTACAACAGTGTAACATTGATGCTACTACTTCCACTGTAGTTGGAGGTACGGATTATCCTACTCAAGTCTTGATTCTATAACTATCAGAGAAGTGGAGTTTCTCGAAACACTTTTAAACCTCAATATATCTAAAGCTTCTGGCCCTGACAGCATTAATGCGAAACTTTTGAAAGAACCTGCACCTGCCATATCTTCTTCCCTGACTGAACTCTTCAATCTTTCCCTAAGAATGAAACAATTTCTTTCTGAAAAGAGGCAAATGTCCCTCCACTCCATGAGAAAGGCCCTGAAAATATATGTAAAAATTAAAGACCTGTGTCACTTTTTAGCTGAACATGAAAAGTGTTTAAAAATAGTGTTCAAGTATGTATTAAATTTCTTCTGGGACAACTTAGTTATAACTGCATATCGATCTGGCTTCATACCCGGAGATTCAACTGTAAACCAACTACTCTTACTTTATCACCAACTGTGTTTGGCTATTGATCATCAGAAAGAAGTCCGGATAATTTTCTGAGACATCAGTAAGGTATTTGATACAGTTTAGCACTCAGGCAATATATATAAGTTAAGGAAGCCTGGTATTATTCAGAATCTTTTTTAATGTTTTTACCATTACTTAGGTAATCACTACCAGCGAGTTGTGATCCAGGGTCAGTCATCCAATTGGGGGAAAATTAATGCAAGTGTGCCCCAAGGATCAGAGTTAAGACCACTCTTGTTTTTAATGTATATCAATTATAGACATAGTCCATTGCACAAAAAAATGTTTGCTGATGATACTTCTTTATATCTCACAATTGATGACCCAATCGCTCCTGCCAATACTCTTAACTCAGATCTCTCTGATATTGAACAGTGGTCCAAAGACTGGCTAGTAACTTTTAGTTCCATAAAAAACTAACTCCATGCTTATATCTCGGAAAATGAACCCACCAAATCATCCTCCCATCAGTTCCCAGGGTCATATTTTGGATGACGTATATCAACATAAGCATCTTGGGATCACAATACGCTCCAATCTACGTTGGTCTGATCACATTACAGATATCACTGTCAAAGCTACTAAAATGATCAATATTATGAAGAGTCTAAAATACATCTTGGACAGAAATACTTTGGAAACTATCTATATTGTTTTGTCAGGCCTATACTTGAATATGGTAGTCCGGTGTAGAGTGGCTGTACAGTATCTGATGAGGAATAGCAATTCAATTGAAGGCAGCCCATATTGTAACCAGTGAATTGCATGGGACAAGCAATGCTAAGCTCTATGAAGAAGTTGACTGGCTGACTTTGGCTGAATGCAGGGAAGCAGCAAAACTAACTTTTATGTGTAAATTGGTGAACAGGCTTGTGCCCGAATGTCTGAGCTGTATTATCGAAAAAAAAAAAAAACTACCAATATTGGAACATATGACACTCGACAACAGTTTCATCTTCCCCATTTAGGGGCCCAGACAAACCTGTTTGATAAATCTTACTTTCCATCCACTATTCAACTTTGGAATCAGCTGCCTATGGATATTCGGAACTTGGCATTTATCCAGATTTTTAAATGGAAGACAGCTAAACAACTAATACGTCTTACTAAGTTTCCTGAATTTTATAACATTGGAAATAGAGTTTTAGCTGTCCAACACACGCGCCTGGCACTTGTTCTCTTGTCCCAAGTTTACGGTACTGCTTTCCCAGTTATATACCAAAATTACCCCTTTTGCTTCTTTCACTTTACATACTTTCCTATACGGCTTGCCCAATGTTCTTTTTTTGAAAACACTATCAGTTTTTTGGCTGTACACAAATATATACATGCCACTGGGCGCTCCAGCACTGTGGATATTGGTTGATTTTGTTTAGTTTACTTAGCCTCTGGACAATGGCGGCAGCGCTGTGTTTGCATACTGTGACAAGGAATACGAGGGTTTTTGATACCCTTACCATGGTTGGGTGCGCTCAGCTCTGTAGCCTGCCCTTAAGCCCTCAGGAGGTAACTTATGTTGCTGCATGGTGGGTGAAAAGTTTACATCAACATCCCGTCAAGTTAAAGACCTCAGTATGAATAAACCGTCAACAAAAGGACCGAGTTATATGTATAATTTGTCATTTAACCTTGGCAGCAGTCACTTGTACAGGTTACATGGGTTAAAACATATAACTGGTGTAGCCCCGCTGTCTGTCTTGTCTGGGTGTTGTCATTTACAGCATGTCCACGACTTCATGTACGTCTCGTGCTGTCCTGTCCATACTTGTGTTTTTTCACAAGAGGGAATAATATATGGCTGAGCCCTTTTTACCAATCATTTGATTTATGTCTGTAACAAGAACAATGTACTTTAGTTGAATGAAATATGTTTAAACCATCAGCAACATGCTAAAGAGGGTCTAGGTTTGCTTACATTAGCACTGTGGTCACACGTACTGCTGATGTGAGTGGTCTTTAAACAAAACCAAAAGTACTTTTCATGACTGCCACATTCCTTGAAAACAAATGGTAAAAACACTTGTATAATGATATAAACAAACTCCCACACACATCTTCATATGCATGCTAAATGTTGACGAAAGCGGGGGAGGGGACTTGTTTTGTATTGACTGTATAAGCTTGAGTGAAATATCTATAAGCAGGTACCTTCCAGTGCAATGATTTGAAGGGCGATTTCTTCAACCTTAATTCTTGAACATTTAATGCATGAACTGTTTGATTTCATTTGATTATCGGATGCGATTTTTTTCTCAGAAACACACCAACTTATAATAATAATAATAATAATAATAATAATAATAATAATAATAATAATAATAATAATAATAATAATAATAATAATAATAATAATAATAATGATAATAATAATAATAATAATAATGATAATAACAACAACAGCAACAACAATAACAACAATAATAATATACGTATATTGTTTATTGCCTCCATTTTGACTGGGGAGATACAGTTAATGCACAATTACATTATTTCAGTGATTTTCAAGTCACAGAAAGAAAGAAAAAAAAATCAAAATTGAAGTGTAAACAGCATCAATAGTCATTCTTCCTTTGGTTGGTGATTATTATGGTATCCAACGTGTAATTTAACGTTTTGTGGACAAGAATGTTGTAATTTTGTTAATAAACAGCAGCTTTGCTGAAATACCTGTATTCACAAACAATGTATCTGCCAATGTGGGAATGAGAATTGATATAATAATTAACCACCGGAATGATTCATGATGTGCGGTTTGTTTTTGCTGAATAATAAACTCAATTATGGCTACACTAATTATTGACATACTAAACCAAATGCAAAATAAAATATTTAGGGTGAACTTCAAATTTCTTAATTCTATTCCTGCTCTTTTTCTTGTTCTTACTAACGTTATCCAGATGGAGGCATGTGCAACAAAGAAACTAAACCATGTAACTATATTGCAGGTAAAAAAACAAAAATATAACCAATCACTGGACCACATAAATCTGAGTTTAGAGATACAGAAAGATCCATATAATACATAAAGCGGCATATCATCACCTAACTTGAGATTAACAACAATAACAGAACATACAACAAGTATTACCGACCAAAGGGCTGCAAGTTTAGTCATTGATGTATGTGACCAAACTTTTACTTTAAAAACAAGAACAATATTTACAAAACGCTCACATGAGATCATAAGTGAGACAACTAGCCTACAGCACGATGTCCACGAGGATATAAATCTTGCTAAGCCACATAAAAAGCTTGAACGCCACTGTATATCAAAAGTTACATAATTATCACTGAAGACACTGTCTGCTATCAACAACATGCAAATATGTAGGCTCGTTATCATTTCTACTAAAGTCAGATATTGTGTAAGAAATCCTTGAGTGCTTTATACCATTTTCGGAAGATTAAGAAGGAAAGCTATTCCATTTGCAAAAAGGGTGTGCAAACCCACCATGGCTATAATCATTTGTTGTCCAACAGTTGGAATTAGTTGGCTACATCCAATATAATATGCAGGGTCAGGGGCACATGTATCAGCTGAAACCAGAAAGCAACAAAAATGAAAATAATCACTCTCAAAGGAGCTGAGATCCTTTAATAACTTAAAATGTAATATTGATTGGTGTATTGTATTTTGTGTTAAATTAATATGTTTTAACTTCATCATACCTTGAAATATTTCACTGGATACCCTTGTCAGTAAATTTTGTGACATGTCTATTACTTCCACATTTTTCACATCTATAAACGATCCAGATTCGATCATCATAACTTTCAGACCTCGAAAATCTAATCTCAATAAATTAACTAATCCTTTAAAACTTAAATGTCGGACAGTTCGCAATGGATTTCCAGACAAGGATATTTTTGCTTAATGATACCAATCCAAAGAATGTATTTGCCCTTAAAACTTTAAGTTTATTATGTGAAATGTTCAGTTCCCACAAACTTCTAAAGTGGGAAAAAGATATTGGCTGGATTTCCAGTATATGGTTACTCCCTATGTGCAATCTGAATATGCTGTTCAGAATTTGGGTGGGCTTTCTCCAAGAACTAAGATGATTTCCATAGAAAATGACACCTCGTTGCTGCAGAGAAACAAGGGGGAATGATGTCATGTTCAAAAAGATACACTGAAGATAGTAACCTATGCATTTACATTTGATTGGACACTGTCCAATTTCACATAAATATTCATCATCAGTGGAATAAACACATTGTACAATCCCATCACAAACCTCTGTCTGGTGCAGATATCCTTTCTCATACTTGCAACGGAAGAAATGAGGAAATGAAACACGTCCACATTCATTTTCATCAATATCCCCAGGACAATCCCACTTTTGATCACAAATCTTTCTTACTGGTATACAATAGGTATTTGGGCATTTGAAAAAGGATGGACAGGTCCTGTGTTTACAATTTATGAGATGTGCACCATTTCGGCAATGCAATGGGGTGCCATAACGGTTGGTCTCATACTGACAAATTGATGTCCTTCTGTAACAAGGATGTCTGCTGTGTTTTGCACATGGTACCCAGTTAGCGAGAGAACAAACATCCGTGTCAGGTAAATCATTTTGCATCCCTGGTGAGTATTTCGATAATATAATCTGCTGACAATTTTTTTCGTCTGTTCCATCGTAACAATCCATCAGATTATCACATCACTTGGACAGAGGGATACATCCTTTGACATTACACTGGAAGTATTCCTGTCCACACGTGCATAATGGCAACATGCATTTCATTGCACAGTAGCCTGTCATTGGGACAGAACCATTTTTAAAACGGCACATTATGCAATTGTCTTCATCGTCATTTCCGGGGCAATCCATGTATCCATCGCATCTGTAGTGAATTGCAATACAATCTTCATTTTTACATTGAAATTGTCCTGTCTTACAGCCCGTTACCATCACATGTGCTTGTCTTTGGCAAAGAACACTGTTATACGTTTCTGGATACTGTGAGAAGGTTTTGTAAATCTGAAGATTCATGTTCACAAGAGGTATGTACGTTTCAAAGTTACAATTGACATCCATTAGGAAACAAATAAAGAAATAAGCGGAATCACTGGAATTTATGGCTTGTGGTTTAATTGAGTGTATTAATACTTGTTCATCATTGGTTGTATTCTTTATCATTATGATATGCTTGCCGTGAGACATTTGCAATATTGTTACAATCCACGCCAGGTTGTAAAATGATGTCATGGCTTTACAATGTTTGTTTAGGGAATGAAAATTGAAGTGATCTAGATTGTGGTATAATTTTAGAATAAGATTATTTATAAATGTCACATCCAATACATTAAAAGTGTGAACAATGGCGTTCATGAATGAACATCTCTGTGCAGCATGTTTAAAAGAAAGGAACTCTGCAAAAATTGGATATATGCATTTCTTGTTTATAAACAACCAGTGTCTGTTACAAGTTTTATGCTTAAGGATCCACTTATGCCATTCAACCCAGGATGGCGTTCCCATGGACATAATGTGACTCCTACACATGAATGTTGCCCATTCAATAGGTTGATGACAAGGCACTGTTATCCAATAGGGTGAGTGACCAAAAAAGGTAAAAACCATCGCGGAACACTGAGTTTCCTTACTCCAAAATGGCTGCCTGTGTCTGGTAAGATCTTTTATTATGTCTATTGACAGTGATTTCCAAGATAAGTTTATTTGAATAAATTTGGACATCACCGCGTCAGTTTTTAGACAATAAGGTCTCCATTGATGAACGACAATGGAATCATTTGTCATCCATAGAGGCTGCGCATTCTGTAACAAGAAAATTATGAATTTGGTGTCTTACACTATTTTGTATTCATTGACTTATCTATATTGTTGGTGGGTCTGCCTTGAACTTTCTTATTTCCACTTGGCTTGTTTGATGACTGAAAAGCTTTGATCATGTATAGTTCTTGTTTGCTCGGGTTTTTGGTGCAGGTTCTCCAACAGTGTTGAAAACTGTTGTCTGCTTCCATATTTGATGATATTTATTATTTCTAGGTTGTGAAAATGATCCCCGTTTGGAGCCTAGTCAATGTTTCAAGCATTAAAAAATTATCATGTATATTGTATTAGCGTTTTTTTTGTGACAGTTGCATAAAGAATTATTTATGAATTTGAAAGACATTCGTTTCCAACATTACAAGGTGAATTAATCATCACGTGTTTCGTTGAATTTATCTAATTTTGAAACTATATATATAAAGCATGTCACAGAGACTAAAACCTTACATTCAATATACTATAAAAAGGCTAATGTCTTGTGAAATGCGTGTTCACTATATTATAAATTTATGAGCAATGGCATCTTGGACACGTGTGTACAAATAGAAGGTTTAAGAGCAGGATCACTAAATTGGAAATAAGCAGTAAATGTATTTTGTAGTTTGCAAGCAGATTGCTTATATATATATTCCAATATATATATATATATATATATATATATATATATATATATATATATATATATATATATATATATATATATCAATATATATATATATATATATATATATATATATATATATATATATATATATATACATATATATATATATTCTTTGTTAATGGAAATGATTCTATTTTGCACATTCCAGAACGATCCAACATTGGATTTAACGTCATATATGCATACATGTCTTAACAGGTAAAAGCCTGGCTACCACTTCTTTTAGTAGATCACTTCACTCATTATAACATTTATAGACGTACGCGGACATTTGCATAAACTATTGTTGCACATGACGGCTCTTTATGTTTGTTCTTTTCTTGTCTTTCTGCCAATGAATAATTTAAGCAGGCCTTTTCCAATAAAAATTATAGAGGACCAGTTAAAAACCACCAGTTGGCTTTTATGGGTGACTGCCTGTGGCAAGTCAGGAGTGAAATTTGTTTCTTAACATTGTTATTGGAAGAGAAATGATGATGCCTTGGCAAGTCTGGAATCTCTTTGCTGTCATTGTTGGGTTTGGAATTAATGAATATGGCTCATGTTTTTCTGTAATATTTGAAAATTACTTCATTGGCTATGTTGTGCTGTGGGCTTTGTTCTCCGATCCATAGTTATAGTGGAGGTAGAGTGTGTTTATAATGTTCCAGATTCATAAATATCAAAAAAACGATGTAGGCCTACTTTACTCTCTTGCTGTAAACTTAGCTGACTGACAAGTCGGGAGAACTTAAAGGTGATAGGCCTAACAGGTCTATTTTTCTTTTTGGCAGAAGTAATGAAATTTGTGTTTTGGGTGGTTAGGCCTATATATTTTGGAAAAGAACTAGTGTAAATGATGATTATTTCTATGGTTGAGAGGACCGGTTTAAAACCACCAGTTGCCTTTTATGAGTGACTGCCTGTCTCAAGTCAATATCTAAGTTGATATGTACACACACACACACACACACACACATATATATAAATATATATATATATATATATATATATATATATATATATAAATATATATATATATATATATAATATAATATATATATGGTTGTTAAACATGTTTTTCTACGATACTTAAGGGTGTAAATCAGCACAGTAATCTTTCTTAGGTGGCCCATGCGGGAGTGGATGTTGTTCATCATTATGCTGGGTCATCCTGATTATTATGTGCACTGGTAGTAGCAATAATGTTGGCTTTCTTGATGTATTGTTTGTTTGCTATTACAAAAACTTGTTATATGTATCTGCTTATGTCAAATAAATGGAAATCTGAATCTGAATCTGAAGTGCCTGCAATTTTTACAAGGTTTAATCAATGGCAGAACATGAAGGGCATGCCAACAGAAGAAATACAATAAGTCCACCATGTAATTTAATAGGCCGACAACAAATGCACGTTTGTGAGTGTGCGCTTTGACCTCAGTCTGGGCCAGTGTTATATGTAACAGCAATCATAAATGGCCTTGGGCCATTCAAAGTGGTGAATCATCTCCTGGGATTATCACAATTGTATTTGTGTCTTTTTGCCCAGAACCACTTCCTAGTAGTCAATATCCTATTCCGCAGTTCGAACTCTTTACTCTCCATAAGCTAACCTGTCCCTGTCTAACCTGTATACATATGGAATTATTTTTGTCTATATTGCACACGTTCCTCTGTAAAATTTTGACATAGGCTGTATCAGTCCAAATAAATTAAAGGGTCATCAGCGGGTAACTTCTCAACATGTTTCGGAGCCTTTTACCCGTACATGTCTCTCTGAGTAGCGGCTCCTTGTCCAAGCTAAATATTCAGTAAAGACAACCCACATAATAAAGAATAAATAAGAATGTGGCAAATGATGAATTAGCTAAATACGTGAAATTTTGCTTATAAATGCATAGCTTCATTATGAAAGAAGAACCCCTGTCACACAAACCTTAATTACTAAATTTGTATAGTACAGATTCAGATAAGAACAATTTGACTTACCCCTGAACCCATATGTACCCCTTCTGGCTGGACAGCTTATCCTAGTTTAACCACCCGCCAGTGTATAACTGAAGTGGAATGGCACAACCAAGCGTGCATATATATGAAGATGTGGTTTTTTACACAGGCATCCTGAATTCAAGAAGTTGTGTGTAAAAAATATGAAAACCTGTCATGCAAAACAGGCTTAGGTGTGAGACTCCACTCAATCTATGCATGTTAATTTTAAGCTGAGTTTTTGACTGAAATTTAGGAATTTAGGGGGGTTCAGCTGTTTACGATAATTGAAATGGAGTTGACTGTGTTTCTTAAAAATGATCACATGCACTTCACTATATTTTCTTGCTTTTTTTCTGCTTATCTTGTGCAGTACAGAGGACCCGATGTCTGGCTCCTATGGAAGGAAATAATTATATAAAGAATTTGCCCATAAAGCTCACTGAACAACTGGGCTTTGTTGGGTGTTGAGGTTATTAAACTTTTCTAGTAAGAAACCTCACACCAGAATTGCCAAACATGCGGCAAGACCTGGTGTCAAATGGTGAAATGATTCCTTTTGGTGGAATATTCAGGAAAAAATATTGATATTGGCGAGAAAAATTGGGCCCAAAGTGCTGCTTTCCGAGCAGCACACACCCCTGTGCTCACTATTAGGAGTGCTCTCTCCTTGCCCTCTCCACAGCAATTACGTTTATAGTTTGCCAATTAGAAATGCTGCGTTTTACGTAAAATGCGTATGTATTACCAGAGGCAAAAGTTTAAGCCATTTCCGTTTGGGATGTGCTGTAGGGTGCCCAGAGTCTGGGGTAAAATAGAGTATGTAAACGCACACGGGAAAATGTTGTAATTGGCTTCTACATACACAAATGCCAGCATTCAAAACACCATTTCCAGGACAACGAGTTACGTCATAAAAAACATGTTTATCATAGGAGGCAACATGTCAGATAATGGGTTGTACAATTCGCGAAAGGAATGAAAGCTGTTATCATTGACGCTGCCGCATTTTATGTTTGCCAAAATTGCAATATTTCAAATAGAAGAAAAACACCTTTTAAAAACCTTGCTTGCCGAATTCAAGAGTGACATGGGTCATTAGTTGTAGCAATAACGTGATTATACTATTAAATTGGAACCATATTTATCCTTTCTAATTAAGAGGGAAAAAGAGAAGCAGTCAAAGACTGCAAGAGACCCTGAAATAACAGAGGGGCAGCTTCCAGGAGCAGAGATACACTAAAGCCTTCAGGTCTACTGGTTTTAGCAGGGAGAAGGATAAATACTATATTGCATAAACCCGCCCTCTGGTTGGTTTGGTAAGAAGTACAAAACTCAGAACCTGGCTACATCTAGGTCTTCTTCATATAAGTTTGAGTCGATGAGAAAATAAAGTAACAGTAGCATTAGCCATACGTTTCAGCATAAAAATACCTCCTTACTGCTAATTGAAAGACTTTCCAAAATGTTTCAATTTCACGAGAGTGAAACGTGTATTGTCAACTTTAGTGAAGTAGATGAAAAGGCTGTTAAGAAGTTGGGATTTTGCACCATTGTCTTTAAATGCTCATTCTTCATGGATAGGTGCCAATAATATCATATGCTGTATTTTTGTCTTGAATGCCGGCGACTGGGTATAAAAACAAGCAACGGAAGTAAGTTTGCATAATCCCCAGGCTGTGGTGATATGCAGAGTTCCACTACCTTTATCACCTTAGAGCTGTTATCTCAGACACAAATAGATATATGAGAAGGATACAAATTAATATAGCCAACTGAACAGATTGCTGGGGATGATGAAATAAAAAGGAAGCGCAAAGTGTAAAACTTAATGCAGAATCCTTATCTGTCTCAGCAAAGACGCATTGATGATCTGAGAGAGCAAGTAGTATTATAATAAATATATTGAAGTGGAACATGTACATCGGGAGAACGGTTTTAAATAATTACTTTGCGGGCAGGGAAGCACATTATTCAGTTTTTGCTGGCCTGCTCCATATCTGGTGATATGGTCATGTTATTATGTCGCACATGACATTTTTTATAGCTATGCACGTATTAAGTATGTATATACTATATACATACGCACACACCTATATATATATATAGGTTATCACATGGTTGGAGCTTTATCAGTGCCTGTGCCAACCCACGTGCCGCTGTATTTGTCTCGTAGCGATGCGCAGCGGATAGGTTGGTACAGGCACTGATACAGCTCCAACCATGTGATAACCTATTTATTACCAGTAGGTGTAAATTCTTCACACATATTCACAATTAAAAATCAAAATGAGAAAAATAAGACAACAAATTAGCTTTTAACATTTTATTGACATGTTTTCAACAAGGCAATATTCAGATTCTATGTAGGCCTAATATTTTATATATTAAGGCCAACATAGACCTATATATCTGCTAAGTAAGCTTAATTTCTTACACTTGGGTCTGTAGCTTCACCTAAAGAAACGTCAAATTTTAAATGGACAAAAACATGATTTAAACACTTTGAACGTTGAAATTCTTACAATGAAGATAAAATATGACCACTTTTAAGCAGATCTAAAACCTAATAATTCAGTTCATATACTGTGGAACATGAATATGTATGTTTCCAGTAATGTGGGCTCCCTTTAAGGAGTTAACCCCAGTGCCCCACCTATGCCATCTCTGTTTGGTCTGAGTATGCATGCTAAGTGGGAAGTCAATAATTACTGGATCCACACCAGGATCCCCACTAGCTATCACTTTGGTTTCATCTTTTTTTGCAGATATAATCTGATATTGCACGGGTAGGCATAAATTATTTATTTCTCGTTGCTTGCAAGAAAAGTGACTAGCCACTACAGTAGGCCAATTTATGACATTCTCTTTGGCAGTCAAGACTGTTTGCTATAGGCCTACTTGCAGTAGACTGAGTGGTCTCAATGTATTTAGGGCTGTTTATAGCTGGATAACCGGTAACATCGAAACGATCACCTAAACCTAATTATCATTGGAGTCAAACATATTTGTAAATAACTCTTCTGCGGTAGCACTATCAAGGTCAGCATCGCCGTGAATCTTTGCCTCAGAACTTGCCAGGATACTGTTAGAATCAATTTGCGGGAGAGTTGAGCTATCTGGGACTGAAAGAGGGGATGAAACATGACTTTGGGGAAGATTTGTATGCTTAGTGACTGTACATGAAACATTTTCCCCGGCCTTTGATTTATTGACAAATTTGCTGAGAGTGTTGGAAACTTCCTTTTGCTGAGACTGGGATGTGATTCTGTATGAATTATTGGATCGGATATTTTTATGACCATACAGCTGCTGGATTTTTGTTTCGTGTATGTCATTAGATAGTGCTACGTTTAAACCCGTGCGTCTGGCACTATTGTTAGAATAGTGACCTGATAGTCCAGCTTCCCAACACATTTTTTTTTTTGCAAAGCCCCTGGATAGTATTTCTTCCCAGGGCCTGGTCCTTGAACCACAAATCGCCTTTGGCACTGTAATTAATGGATAGATAAACACTACTGTATTGTGTCAAGGTGTGTTTAGGTCTGCGTCGCCTGTACTCTAGATATACATTAAGTGGATCTAGTGGATCATGTGTACAAAAAAAAATTGAACGAAAATTAGTAGGCCTAAATAGGGCTACATTGTATAGACTTTTGTTGTCTGGTACGGATATTATTATTATTATTATTATTATTATTATTATTATTATTATTATTATTATTGATTGTAAGACCTAGCAATTATTAAAATATTATTATCATCATTATTGACAAAAACGTTAAAGCCTGAGGATGATCGCAGGCGTGGCATACAACAATCGTCTGATGCTTCTACCTGGGGGAAATGTGATGCATACAGAAGGGGCCTCTTTCGGGGGCCTGAGGTATAAGCAAAATTACAAATAAATAGTCCACATATTTTGGAAACACATATTTTGTAACTTTTATTTCATGTAGGAAAGTGATTTCCAGATAACATTGACTGCATTTACCTTTGCTAGTTTGCAACATCTTAGGATTGAAGGGCCGAACATCTCTTGTGTTTGCATCTTGGCGTGTCTTCCTGTTTCTCTCTCGAAATTCCAGATACAGGACTCCCTCACTGTTTGCTTGCAACACAACATCCCCCCCCCCCAAAGCATTGTTGTGTGTTCTTGAGAGCCACGGAGGCCAACATACATAGTATTTTGCAGCCATAAGATGTTAATCAGCACCTTTGGGTTGCCTAGAAAAGGAAATACCCCTTAAAGGCCTCTGCATAAACAGTGTCAGTGACCTCTATTTTAAAGGTGGGACTGCCATGTTGGAAAGTGGGCGAAAGTTACAAACTCATACTGGGAAGGGTTTTAGATGGACTACACTGGTGTCATCACGCAGTTACAAGTTCAAACACTGACATGAGAAAATTACGATATGCAAGAGTGGAATTTTATGTCTGAAACTTTAACATATTGTACCATTGCACAGAACTACAGTGGTGTTTCGCCGTTGGTCAAAACTTTCGAGTGGGATTTCAAAAGTCAACTTGAACATGTTTCAAGGACAGGCTACACACGATAGGATACCTGTTCTATGTGGAAACAACTAGTGTTAGTATGTAAGTAGGTAAACCAAGGATCATATTTACAGGAGATATTTATTAACTTTAACATAGCAAATGTTATTTTTGAATCTAAAACTGGTGACAGAACTTTTCAGTTAGCGCTTTAGGATTGAGAGCTGTGGGCTGGTAGTAATGCTATCTGGCGGTATATATCAAAACTATAAACATAAATAATGCAGACGACATGACAAATGCCCGTGAAAATAATCATCTCCGACTTACTTGTTCCTAGCAAATCGTTATTAAACAAAACTTTGATATCTGCTTCAGTGAATGGCTTTGCCTTGTTTGGCAAGTTTCCTTTGCCCTGCGCTTTCAATAGTTTACGCTTGCTGGCTAGAACATCTCTGCAGTGTGCAAAGCTTGATGATGAGCGTAGTTCTTTTTTGTAGCCGGCATCCTTAAGGTAGCGACCAATGCAATTGAACTTAGATTGAAGGGATCCAGGTTCATATTCCTCCATCTTATCACCAATAATTTTCCTTTTACTCATAATGAACATAGCCAAATAGGTATTCAGTTCTGCTGTTTCATCTTTTTCAATATTGCGATTCTCGTTTTTGGTGGCAAGCCACCTCTGAAACAGCTTCACATCAGCAACAGTTTTCCTCTGTGTATTTTCATTCTGTTGGTCCTCTACTAGATGCCCATGATCATTTTCCTCTACTTCAGAAAAATATGGTGCAGGTTTGCCTTTTTTGACACTCTAAGCTGGTTGCAGTCATTCTCCATGTTTGGTTCCAGTGTAAGAATCCTGTCACCAAGAGAGTTTACGATTCTGTCCCCTTTGCTGGCAGCCATTGCGAGGGTGATATAGATCAGGCTAATAATAGAAACTGCTTCCTACTTGGATATACAAGATTTTGCGCATGTGCTGATACAGAATTCTGCTATGTGATTGGATATACACGATTTAAGCCCTTGTGCTCATACAGATCTATGTATAATGTAGAAAAAAAAATCAATCACATCCTCTCAATACCGACTCATCACGGATGGCCTATACACAGAGCTGCATTTACACTGAGTGGTAATATATATATATATACACATATATGTATATATATATATATATATATATATATATATATATATATATATATATATATATATATATATATATATATATTTCAGAATAAACACCCTAAGAAAATATGCTGTCGTTGGTTCTATGTAGCGCTCACTCCTCTAATAATTAAAGTGAATATTGTGGTCAGTTACAACCTAGGAACTGATAAGGCAGCTTGGGATGTCTTCATGACTGCACATTTCCGCTGACTATGTCCAGTCTTGTACACATGATTCTTATTTTAGTTGACCGCAACATCAGCCTCTCTTTGTGTAATAGTCTGTCCTCCTGTTTAACTTAACTCATGGAGCCCTGTGCGGAAGGCATGTACACACCTGTAAGGCTGCATGGAGGGGGATGTGACAACTAAACGATGTAGGTTTTTTTGCCTACGTCTCTGATAAAGTTTGTTAAGCTCAAAATCTTTATTTTGTACGTCTCTGACACCTGCGACTTTGCGAAAAATTAATTAAATATGAGGTGACATTAGGTACCTTTGCCGCAGTTGGTGGTGGCGATGCAAAAACGTTAATTCTGGTCAGTGCCCTGTCTCTTTCTGTGTGCCCATCTGTCTGTCTCTCTTTATATATATATATATATATATATGTGTGTGTGTGTGTGTGTGTTTATTATGGAACGCCATTTCTTGTTTTAATCAGTATTTGATCACATGATTAAATATAACAAATCGATTTAATAAGGTGTACAAATGTATTTGTTCGTGTGAATCATACAGTCCATTTGTTTCTCTGAATAAATTCATTTGATCTTCTGATTATATCGATTTCCTCTTCTGATCAAATCAATTTAATCAGAGAAACAAATTTACTCTTATTTGATCACATGAACAGATATAATGTTCAGATGAATAAATCGATTTGGCCAGAAAAAATATATAGATGCTATTTCATCATCTGAACAAATCAAATTGTTCTCCTGATCAAATCGAATTGATCTTATCATCAAATATCTCCTAACTTAATTAAATTGACGCTCCCTGTCTGATTTGTTCTGCGGATTTAAGATGTATACTCCGACGCAAATCACTTCCGCCAGCATCAGATCCGTGCAACAAATATTAAAACACCCAAAATGTACCATCTTGGAATGTCCGCTGCATCTTCAACTCGGTCATCGCGGGCTTTTTATGGCTTTGTTTAGAGATTAAAGCCGGTGAAACCGGCCATGCACAATGGATCATCATTTTTTATCATTTAAATATGATTATGGTCTGGCGGGATTAAATGTAAATTTGGAGGATGGTTCTATGATCTTTTGCTCTTGCTTTCAGGGTGGATATGAGATTTTTTTCTCTCTCACTCTTTCTTTCTTTGGTGGTTGGGCACTGCTTTTTGTCATGCCCTTAATTGTTAAGGATATGAGCATTTTACTCTCACCTTTTTTTCTTTCGAAAGTGCGGTGGTTAGGCTCTCCTATTGGGAAGGATGTTAGTATTTTTCTTTCTTTCTCTCCCACCCTCCCTCCCTCCCTGCCTATACGGACGATTATAGCGTGCATTTGGCTGGAAGTAAGATTTTTTTCTACCAATGTTTTCAACTTTTAATTAGAGGATAGAAAAACCAAGCAGTGTCAAATGGCATTATGAAAAAGGGGATGATGACAACCTAACCCTGTGACACCTAGCTCCGTCTCCCGGCCCATACTTATTGTTGCTATATAAAGAAAATGTCAATGTTTGAGATTGTACCTCTTGCGTGTTATAATACAACATACTACCAGAAGTGACTAGGCATACAAGAGGGAGTAATTATTATCTGGTAGTTGAGAAACTTGTATTTATTCAGCAGATTAAATAGATTTGATCACGGGGACAAATATATTTGTTGAGGAGAATAAATCAGGATATACCTTTTCCTATTTGATCAGCCGAGCAAATCGACTTAGTCATGTGAACGAATGCTTTGGTTCAGGTGGTCATATTGATTTTATTTGTTCCTCGGAACAAATCTGTTTGATCTTCAGATTAAATCGGTTCGTTTTTCTCATCAAATCAATTCGATCAGAAGAACAAATATACTATCAGTGATCAGATGAACAAATACATTTGTTCATCTTATCAAATCGACTTGATCATGTGATTTAATATTTGGTCTTCTGATTAAACAATTATTCATCTGATCAAGCAAGAATAAATTTATTTGGTCTTCTGATCAAATATTCAATCCTCTGATCAAATGCTGAATGAAACAAGAAACAACGTTCCATAATATATATATATATATATATATATATATATATATATATATATATATATATATATATATATATATATATATATATATATATCCGAAAAGAAGGCAAAAAGTACATTTTGGTGACAAAACTAATCCATGTAATAAGGTTTATTAATCATTTTGTAATATTTGAATTTGTCCATTATATATCTTTATTATGCTTTATAAAAGGGTAAATATGAAGTTTCTTGTTAGCTAAGTGTCTGAGTTGAAGTCGTTTCAAAATTCAGGCAGAAAGAAAGAAAGGGACAGAACGAGAAAAAGGACGGTTAAGAGAAACAAATATTATGAAAAACAGTATGTCTGTGTTTTCATGCAAGCATAGAATAGAGCACATGCGATTTTACTTTGTCGAAGAAATTTTAGAGGTTCGTGTTATGTACATTTTTCATCATGCATACCTAGGTTATGTACGTTTCTTTTCTAAAATGAGTGAATGTTTAAAATGACACCATGCTGGTTGTTTTTGAAACATCCCTATCCTAATTTGTGGCCTGACACTTCTATCTATAATAAAATCGAAAACAAAAGTAGAGCCTGATATTAAGGATTATACAAAGTTGTTTCAAGATTTAGAAAAGAGAGAGAGAGAGAGAGAGAGAGAGAGAGAGAGAGAGAGAGAGAGAGAGAGAGAAAGAGAGAGTTCATACAAAACAAATATATTATGACTTTGGAAATCTGACGTTTACGTGGATTTAAACCAGAAATATGCAAGCACAAGTACCTGGAAAGTTGCAGTATAACGGCATCATTGCTAAATTATATCGAAAGAGAATGACATTGGGTCGAGGTGCTCAATAATGCCTTTCTATGTCCTGACAGCTGCAGCAATATCATTGATAACTTAGCTGGCACTAGATATATAAGTGGAAATAAAGTAACAATGCTCCATGCTTACTTATATGCGAGTAATAAGTGTGGCAATCATTTAAAGTTTTTGAGTAAATCACTTTTGATTTTATGGAATGTCGACCGAAATGTAACTTAGAATGCAAAATATTATACCTGGGTGCCGTCAAATGGGCTAGATTGGGTTCATTACACAGGTTGGGAACACTACAAGTAACACCGTGGAGGAATCAACTATATTGATTCCTCCATAATAACACGGTAATATGTCGGGTGGAACTCTGGAGGCGGTCGCTAAGTAGTGACCGTTGTCCATATTCATGTTGGTACGATTATAAATAGTGATATGGTATCTGTTGTTCATCCAATTTCAAACATTTTTTCTCCACTCAGGGATCCAGAAAGGTCTTTCCTGTTGAATTGCATGGTAACTGGTCACACTGTTTAAGGTACCCTAATTGCCCATTCTGTTCTGCTGGGGGTATCTCTATTGAAAGCGATACCTAGTGAATAGGAGCAGCATACTAACAATGGTAATGGGTTGTAAGCGGAAGGTGGCATTGTTGAAATGTAACGGCCTACTTTCAAAGCCATGTTTCTTTGCGTTCGCCGTTGTTATTCAACGTCACACGTGACGTATAATCAAACATCCCTCACGTACATTTGGTTTGTTCTATGTATTAATGCACTGCGTCATTGATGCAGGCGTGTCACAATTAACAATTAATAATAATAATAAAAATAATAATAATAATAATAATAATAATGATAATAATGAGGATGAGGATCATTATGATGATAATAATAATAATAATAATAATAATAATAATAATAATAATAATAATAATAATAATAATAATAATAATAATAATAATAATAATAATAATAATAATAATAATGTTATCAAATTCTATGAGTGATAAGGAGGAGAAAATGAATTTTCAGTCCTCATCGAAGCGGGAAAACGTAGTCAGTATGCATTTACCTGGTAATACTGCAACTTTTCCTAAGCATATGCAGCGTTACATTTGCGTCTTTATCCACCTTTTATGATATATTGCTGATTATTTTCACTCTTCATGTCACATGCTTGCTTGACATCCAGACTTTTGTTGATCCTCTCAAATTAAGGGTATGTGCACAAAGGGAAGATACTTACGAGCCATACTGGTTTCTCTGAATTTTTCCCTGCCTTTGTGATCAACAAAAGTGTTCAGAGCCCAGATCACAAGGCGTGTGGCGTTTCAATCATAGTTAGGTTATGACCGACATATTAATCAAGTATGTAGCAACAAGGCGTATCTTCGAAATCGCACTTATTCCTACATATAGTTCCTACTCCCGTGATTTAGAACAAAGACGTACAAAATTTACACCTTGGGCAGCTGTGTTAATTTAATTTTTAGGTGATACAATAGTAAATACTTTTAATTACGTATCACATTTTGAATTTTAAATGTATAAAACATTCACTATGTTACTTTAAAATAGGTGTGTGCAGTGTTATTGGCAGTGTTACCCCTGACCGAAGTTTCAAGAAGCAAAGGCAGATAATTTGGAGTTGTTATACGCAGCACATATGAAGCGGAACTGTCGGATGCCATCTACCTCCGATTACCGTCCTTATTGTTCATTTAGAGAAATAACAGGGGTTAGGGGGCTTGCATAAAAGGCATGTTATGCAGGGTTTTTTTTTGTTTTTGTTTTTGTTTTTTGTTTTAATACGTAAACCTCTCCGTGTCCCAATGAAACATTGCAGCTGGATAGTGACAAAAGGCCTTTCAATGCTAAAAACCAACCGAGTTCCAGTTGCAGTGCCCCTGTATAAAAGCTCCACTGGGCATAGCAAGCCAGACTCAAGTGAACTGGGTCACCGCCATATTCGATTGGGGACAAAGTTTGCATTGCACCAGTGTTGTCCAAGCCAGTGTATCAGTCCCAGGGGCTATCTGCGAGTTCAGGTAGCCTGTCCTGCAATCATGTTGGCCACCTAAGGGATTTGTAACAACAAGGCTAGGACTTGATTATACCTGAGACCGAGACTACTGAGTTGTCTTGGTCTCAACTTATACTCGTATAAATGCCTGCAACTGATAGCTCTGTTAAGCGAACGTTATGCCTTGTGATTTTTTAAATCACAATAAATATATTCTCGTAAATGCAAAGAAAGTGTACCGCTGAATCCGGCTCTTTCAGTTTCAAAATTGTATATAGATAAAATACTTGTCTAAGGTAATGTACAGTTTTTTTTGTATTGTGGTACTAGTATTTATCATTGTTATATATGCTTTTCTAACCTCAATTCGTGTGTTTGTACTGCAGGCGCATCCAATGAACCACACAAAATGATGACTTTTAATTTATGTTGAAGTAGTGCACGTGCACTATTTAAATAAAAGATTTTTTGCACATAATTTGAGTAGAGGAGCAATTTTCAATACAACCCATAGGCTTGTGACGAAGGTGCATCTAATAAGCCACGGAAACGTTGTAGCAGTTTAATTTGTGCAAGTTTAGGAGGCACGTGGGGAGTTCATTTTGAAAGACAAAAATGCCTGCGTGGCATGTCATTTTGTCATAAACTAATTAGTATATAACAACACATCTGCAACAGTGACCTGTCAGTTCATTTGCAAATATCATTATTGTAGATGTATTATCAGCTCATCTTCCACAAACGTTTTTTACTCAAAATGAGTAAGATGAGCTTGTAACAAAGGCCACTGGGTGCCGTACTTCGACCCTGGTCCTTAACAATTTACACACTGCTGGGGAAAAAGATGCTACACCCCCTTGATCAACATTATCTACATGTAATGAGGTTGTATGGGGACGGTTTTTTTTTACTTTATTACGGCATTGCTTTCCACATCCATTTTGACAGGAAATGGTGGTCCTGAAACAGACATATTGGGTAGTTGTTGTTGTTAGAAAGCTGCATGCCTCAATAGCAGCTGTGGCCACTAAGTTTCCGGCAGCACGCTTTGATCTGCCATGGCATGCTGCTTATAAGCTTGGGGATCTCAGCTCGGAGAATCGGATTCGACTGTTCTGCGAGCCTCCATGTTTTTCATACTCATCACTGATTTGACGGCAAAGCACATCTCACAAATGTTCGAAGGGACAGGTCAGGCGAGTGGGCTGGCAATGGCAACAATTGCATGTCCTGTTGTTGTCGACACTGCATGCTGGTTCGGGAAGTGTGTGACTCTGTGTTGTCGGTTGAAACAGTAGCCCTTGCTATTGCTGGATTCATTTATCAACTGTGGCCAGGATCTCATCCACATAGTCTCGCCTGTTAGTGTCTTAAATGAACCTTTGCATTTTTGTCGATGTTGATTTTTCTCTGAGTAACTTGGAAAGATAAACCTAACACATCCACTTATCTCTTGCTATTAATGCACCTTAGTAAATTATTTTTCATTAACATCCCTTGGAAAATTACCTGTGGGGCTCTTTTCATGTTGACAATCTCGCCATCTAGTGACCTTGAAAAGTCAAACTCTGTCAAAGTCCTCCCACTGGGGTTCACAAACAGTAGGAAATACAAACCCAGAAAGAAATTCTAAAACACAGCAGGGATAATACATGCAGACGGGGGGGTGGGTGGGTGTGTGTGTAAGAGTCAGAGTCGGAATTCTTTTATTTGACAGAAAGTACAGGTAAATAAACATTCCACACAGTATGTAATAATTGATAGATATAAACCCATGCTATTGTTTGCAGAAATGCGAACAGATCTGTCAGGATGACCCCAGTTAAGGACGGCTTGTCCGCTTACAGTGAGGCCACCTTGGATCAAGAGAGACACAATTACAAAATATTTATACTGCAAGTGAAGTCCTGGATTTTATGTACTAAATATACAAAGAGAGATGACAAGAAGATATACACAGGATATTGAATTAGTAGACATATAATTAAGCATTAACAGAGACAAGTTATTCAACTATTACATACGTAACAATTTGGCATACTACACACATCTTGGTATTGACGTAGGAAATGAGATTTAGTATAATTGGATCAGCCATGATATGAGTGTGTATACATTTTTTCAGTGATGCAAGAAGGGAGGTCTCCAATTAGGGAAGGGATATAGTGTCGAAGGCAGTGTTCTGAAGTAGCTTTATCCGGCTTTGCAAGATGGATATTTTCTCTATTTCTAGTTTTGTAGGAGTGGGTATGTTGTAGCGGAGTTGCAATATATCATTGAAATATGAAGGTAATTGATCCTGGATATATCTAAAATAAAACTTGATCGCCCTTAGTCTAAAAATGTCTTTTACGTTTAAAATATTAAGCATTTTGAAAAGTGGATCTGTATGAGCATTGAACTTTTCAGAACAAATAAGAAGTATAACTTCTTTGTTGGGTGTATATACGATCACATGAGAAGCCCCAAGCAAGAATTGAATAATTAAGATGGGATTAAAAAAAGAGAATTGTAAATTAATAATAGCGTCGTTGTAGGAATATATTTATATAATCTCCTGAAAATACCAACTTCTTTGGAAAGTTGATTGCCGATTTTGTTAATATGGGCTCTCCAATTTAAATTTCCTTGAATTACTACTCTTAGGAAATCAAATTCTTCAATTTTAGAAATTGAAATATTGTTAATTTGTAAGTCCAAATTGAAATTAATTTTCTTTTGGTAGAAATGAAATAACATGTATTTTGTCTTCCGTATATTTAATGATAAATTCTGTATTAATATTAGTTGACACATCTTGTCCACTAATTTGGGTATCAGATGTCAATGCAAAGGAACGAAAAAGACCTACCAAAATAATATTATCTGCATAAAGAATTGATTTAAATTTTGAGGATACTGTATGAATATCATTTGTATAGATAATAAAAAGGAGTGGAACAACAATGGATCCTTGTGGCACACCGGTTTTGATTAATAATAATTTAGAACTAACTTCATCAAATTGAACATACTGAAATCTGTTTTCTGCGTAATTTTGAAACAGCGTAAAGTGGTGCCACTAATACCATAATAATGCAGTTTTCTACAAAGAATTTGATGATCCAAAGTATCAAATGCTTTTGATAGGTCCAAAAATATACTGACAGGTAATATACCAAAATCTAAAGTTTGAGTAACTGTATCGATAAATTCGAGGGCTGCGGTTTCGGCGGAATGCATTTTCTTAAAACCATGTTGACTACTGTAAAATAATGAATGGGTGATAAAGTATTCATAACGTTGATTATAAACTGCTTTTTCAAAAATTTTGGAAGTTGCTGGAAGTAAAGATATTGGCCTGAAATTTTGTAAAGATGTGTTGTCATCCTCTTTGTATAAGGGTATGACTTTGGCAATTTTTCAATTTGTGAGGAAAAATACAAGCTGTTAGAGACTGGTTTATTATGGTAGTTAGGGGCAAAGCAAGGGCAGGAATTAAATTCTTTAAAAGTTTCATAGATAAGTTGTCATACCCCGTGCTAGATTTGGACTTTAATTTTTTATGATTTTTTCAATATCAGTAGAGTTGACCAGCTTGAAATTAAAATATGGCTAATTTGTTCATTTAGTTAAGAAGAGAAAGGGGGTTTTTCCGATGTGTCAATATTGGCAGCCAGTTTAGGACCAATATTTATAAAGATTGTGTCAAACCGATCTGCAATTATTTCTTTGTTAGTTATCTTCACATTGTCAATTAAGAAAAAAAAGGGAATTGCTTTTTATTTTTGCTCATATTAAAAACATTTTGATAGTGTCCCGTGTTTTGCTTGGTGTCACTACTAAATTTATGAATTTCTTGTTTATAATATTCTTGCTTTGCTGGATTAATATTTATTTTCAGTATTGTATTATATGTCTTCAAGTTTAGCTTTAATATATTAAACTGAGGATTATCTTTTGGTGTGGCTTTGAAGTTTTTAAAAAGGTTGTCACGGTACTTAATGGATATCGGAATCCCATTGGTAATCCAAGATGTATTTTTATGGATACATTTGTCAAATTTCACTGTCTTCTTTGGACGGTATTTTTCTTTGGCTTCACACAGAACTTTTCAATCATATTATATTGTCATTTGGATTTTTTAGTAAATCATGATCCAGCATTTGCATTATTTCTGTTTGATTAATATCTGTGTAAAAAAACTGCAAGGAATTGTGGTCTTTGGTTTCCACCTGTATATATTTACGGGGTCCATGTAAGTCCCAATTAGTGTTGAAGCAGGTGAATGAGGGTACATGGTCCAACATGTCTGACAAAATGTACTTGTGGTCAAAGAAAATGAATAGCAGGCTTTTGGTTCAAAGTTTTATCATGTGTTAAAAGAAATATGAATTCTATAATATATACCCACGCCTAGAATATTTTATTGGGGGTTAGAATGTTCAAGTGCATTGATCTGTGAAAAACATCTGCTATATATTCCATAACGCTCTTGCAGTTTCCTCTAATTTCTAAAGGAACATCATATAAGGATGTATGGCCACCAGCAAAGAGCAAGAGATATGGTTCACAAATTTTGTACATAAACAGTTGGCATGTAAATTACCATCCATCAATACGAGGGCAGTTTCTGTGATGCCTGCGCACACCAGCCCAAAGCACAAGGTTGGAAGCGCTCCTCCAGCTGGCCTCATTCATGCAGCAGTCGGCATATCTTGCACCACACACGTTGCCGGTGAGCTCTTTCTTAGCAAAAGCCTTTCATCAGAGAACAGGACTCCTCTCCACTGTGCTTGGTTCAAGTTGGCAGGATTGCAGGACAATACCAGCATACAAGTAGGGTTAACGGGCTTTCCTTCTGGCACCCAAATGATATTTCAGCAGAAGTTGTATCACTGTCTGATGGCTTCCCTGGCAGTTATGTCTTCTGGGAGTTTTTCTGACTGTATGACTTGCTGTCTCACAGCTTGAGAAGACGTTTCTGCACATCTTTTGCCACAACGGTAGCTCTTTTATGCTTAGGACCTGGCCTGTCATCTACGGACTCTGTTTCTCGATGACAAGCAATGGGTCTGCTGATGTTGGAATGAGCAAAACCCATGTGGTATGTCATCTCTGAGTAGCAATATCCAGCTTGTATTATGCCTAGGAGTGTTGGCGATGAGCACTGACTATGCGTGTGGTGTGCATTATCAATTTTGCATATATATATATATATATATATATATATATATATATATATATATATATATATATATATATATATATATATACATACATATATACGTATATATATACATATATACATATATATATACATATATGTATGTATATATATATATATATATGTGTGTGTGTGTGTGTGTGTAAATTTGATGACTTGTTTGTCAAATATCATGCTGAGGCCCTAACAGAATTGTGTAATATGAACTGGTGAATTTAGTTGATGTGTAGCTGAATGTATTGTGTCACCAGAAGACGTATAGTATATTATGTCTTGAAATGTCATTCAGGAAGCAGGATGTGTACGTTATTGACTGCTCTGGTCACCTTGAGTAATGGTATTTATTACCGGATGTAAGCTACTGAAAACATACGCAATTCTTACAAACGGCAACAACAACCTACCTGATGTTTTTGTAAACCTATGTACACCATTGATGACGCAAATAGTCTCTGAAATATATGATGAAACTTGTACGAAAAAGCCCCATAGTTGAAAAGCTGCATATCATACAGATCATTTATAATAATAAGGGATGCATTTCTTCTAAGACATTCGACACTAGCTTGGACCCAACTTACAAACCTTTTAATCACTCTATTTTCTATTTGTTTTGCGAAGAAATACAATTGCGATGATCCTATATGTAAAACATTATTAGGTCGATTAATATAGTTCCTACGGCTGTAATAGTTGTGAACAGGATGTGACCATTCCCACAATTTCCGAAGCTCAGGTGACAACATTAGGAAATGAGCTTCCAGTGAAATTTTGCATGTATCGGTAGCCCTTTTTGCTATTGTTACCTGCAATATTGAGGTACCATCTGAGTACCATTTGAGTCCCAAAGGTATTACCAATTGATAAATATGTTTTGTTATTCTACTCCATGTCCATTTGTTTGCGGCTTGGGTAATTTCCAATAAGTAAGACAAATTACAGGCTTGTTTCACCTTGAGAATAAAATTGGATTCAACAAAAAACGGATGGTGTATCTTTATTATCAACTGAGCACATGTAATTTTCAGTGAAA